>JAXBDA010000433.1:0-86672 GCA_036023075.1 Gaultheria prostrata | reverse complement strand
GACGCTCCTCCTGGTCCACAAACCCCCTAAATCACACCTCAAGTCCATTACAATGATCAAATTCCTTTTCCTCCCACTCTCTCTCTATAAATACCCCACTCCTTTCTCATTTCTAAGGACTCTCAACCTCTCTCACTCAGGTACTGCCTCACTACTCTCTCTCTCTATTCACCATTCACTTCCAGTAGCTCAAAGCTCTCTCTCTCTTACTCCAAAACGTCCAGAGCCTCCCACATTACTTAAGACCCACCAAAAATCCATCAAAATCAAACCTAAACCCACCCTAACGCCTTATAATCAACCATACTCACCCACACACTACCAAAATCAACTTCAAACCACTTCAAAATAACCAAAAACCAACTGTTTTAGCATCAAAATCCAGCCAACAACTCAAACCCAGTCAAAAACCACACTTTTCTCACCTTGATCAAGTTCAAAAAGGTAGAAATCAAAGCAAACCAACTCATGGTCACAATCTGAGGGTGACTAGTAAGTGTGAGTGAGTTCCTTATACTCACTTTACACTTACAAGGTCCAATAGTAGGCTGTTAAGCTTACAAAAATTTCCAGGCTGATCAACCCTTGGGCGCCCAAGGTCACCTTGAGCGCCCAAGTTCCCAGCAGTTTACTTTTTGCTGTTTTGCTTTGATCATCTTCTAGGATGTTTTGATACTTTAATCAGTTGTTAACCACTATAATATGCAATATTAATGTCTTGTTTAAGCTCTGATCATCTTGAAATCATCATCAAGTGAGTTTTATTTGATTTTGCTCATGCTTGAAAGAAGGAAATGATATTTATTGACAAATATTGAGCAAAAGAGCATAAAACCAGCATTCTTAAGATGATCAAAGGCTGATAAACTCAAAAAGACATCATAAGCAAAGCAAATAAGTAAACAGAAGCATGCAAGCCAAGGGATACCTTGAGCGCCCAAGGTCTCTCCTGGACAGATTACTGTTTTGTCCATTCTGTTCTCTCATTATTATTCTATTGTGCTATTTCTTCTCATTACAGAAGTGTGTGTGTGTTGTCGAGTATATCTATCATCTTGTCTCACTTCTCTCAAGCTCTCACTTCATATTTTCCTTTGTTTATTGTGAATAATCAAGTTAATGAGCCGTAAACTTTGTTTATTGTTCATGGATCATATCTCTCACTCTTTGCTTACTGTTGAAAATCATTGTTCAAATGCCATTTGATGTTGAGGTTGTGAATCCATGAACAATATAACAAGAAGAAACTGAAATCAAGTGAGAACCAGGGGTGACCTTGGGAGCCCAACCACACCTTGGGCGCCCAAGGTGGTTTCTGAGCAATGCATGCATTTAATTCATTCTGTCATTATTGTTACTATTCTAAATGAGCATAAGTCCATCTCAGCTGCTTATCATGTCTCTTGTCAGTTCTCCTCTTTCAACTCAAGTTTAATCTCATTTATGGATTTTCCTTAAAGCCCATATGTTCGAAAGTCCATGTTTTCATTTGAAAACATCCTTGTATGCCTTGTTGAGGTTCTAATCAGAGTTCTTGAGTTGAAAATCTGTTTTGAAGATGTTTGTGATCAAAACAAGGTATTTTTCAAACCAGAAAACAAAGGTTAAACAGTTGGATTTAGGAGACCTTGGGCGCCCAACCTCACCTTGGGCGCCCAACGTCTGTTCTGTCGACAGATTGGTTAGCAGCTGCTGCATCTTTCATTGCTTTCATTCTAATCTTAGTTTCTGTTTTCATCTCATTCTGTTCATCCATGATCTTGTTTATAATCATATGTTATCATCATCATTTCATTGTAAATTGCACGAGCACATAAACACCGCAATCTCTTACATTGTATTTTATCTCGTATGTTCAAAATCAAGTTTTAAACATTTTCCACATCCCACCAATTGTTTAGTAAAGACCGGTTCATGGACCGGGCGAGGCGGGTGCATTAAAACCCTTCCCTTCTCGTAACCAAACCCCCGAACTCGGAAATAAAAAGGTTTTCGTACGACCGGTTAAATCATTTTCAAAACCGTTGGGCATAAATGAGTCAATCTTTTGGTTTCTCGGGTTCATTCCTTAAACCCGGGTGGCGACTCCAAAAATCATTTTTAAAATCGAAATCAAAACGCCATCGCGTGGGCGGCCGCCCGTCGGGTGTCCACACAGCTGTAAAACCCGTGTTTTTATAAAACCACGTCGCTTGAATCACTTGGATCACTCGACCATAAAACCCCTTTGTTCACAAAGACAAAATCCCGGGTGCGACAATTTTGGAGTATATTCATTCAAAATGGGGATGTGTAGACACCCCAATTTTGATGACTTGTGCATCCCCAATGATGAAAATAACGCAAAATATACCTCGGAAAGGTCCCTCGGGTCAAAAGAGCCAAAATCCCAAAAAACACTTGAGCCGTACAGCCTCATCCTTCAAACTGTACGACCCACATCTCCACCTACACCGTGCGGTATGACAGTGTGCACCGTGCGATGGACTTTGAACGTCATACGGCTCCCTTGTCTGATCACCTATATTCCCGGGGTGCCCAGTAGCTCAATTCGATTGCGTAATACGGCGAAGCCTACCCGTAGCCCATCATTTTGCGTATGAATCTCAATAAAGGGAGAGAGTACGACATCTCTAGGTTTATATAAACCCACCTCTGCTGAACGATTTAGAGACAGAATAACCTTCCAGAGTTTATCCACACAAACCAACTGAGAATTCCCAACCATCCTCTCATTACTCTGTCAAAATCATTTCTGACCAAAACCACGCACAAAAGTCCTTGCTTTTATAGCCTACAACAACCATTTCTGGTCTCCAAACGATCCTTTTGATCCTTACCGAACAAACCCAGAGGTATAACATTCGCGTTCGAAATGTAGCTTTGGTGCTCTGAGGGGATTCTACCAAGTAGGAGAGGAGCTCCATAGGTCTCTTTCAGACTTGGAAGGACATTATCAACGAAGTTTAAAACCTCTCGGACGAGCATTACACAACCCGTTTGTGGTGTTTAAAACTTTTCTAAAGATCCTTCAAAATCATCAAATATCGTGTTTTTCACAAAGGAAAAAGAGCAAACAGAAACTATTTCATTCTGACAAAATCCAATTTTTTCAAAAATCTTATGCTGCTAGTGGCATCGTACGGCGTCAAGCTTACACCGCGCGGCATCTATTCCTATGCCATACGGCGTCAGTGGTAGAAATCGCTTTTTGATGCTCTGTTTCGCAATTCTGGTGCTCTGTTTTCAGAAAAACTTATAAACCTCTTATTACACTAACCCCCCTTTGGCTTTTGATTGTTACTATTGCATCCCCTCATGTTATTTATTATTTCAATTAAGTATTTATTTGTGCTTTAAATGTTTTGTTGCATTACTTGTTTATTCAACATGTCATTTTGTTATATTGCTTGATTTGTCACTGTTATTTATTTCTTTAGAATAATTGTGTACTGTTTATGTGAATAAAGTTTTCAATAAAATCCCACGAATATTTAGTAGAGACCGGAAAATTCTGGGCACACACCCCGCTTTTTCAAACAAAACCTTCCTCGTGGGTAACCTGGCTCCCGAACCCAAATCTCTATTTTTCGCAGACCAAACCCTTTTTTCAGAAATGGCAAAAGAGTCATTATTTTTCTAAACGGTTTCTCGGGTACCAAACATTTTCCAAAAAATTAAACCCCGTGTGGCGACTCTAAATTTTTCCTTTTTCCCTAAGTTCGCATCTTTTTCACAACAAACATCAAAAGCGGGGCACCATCCACAGGACGTCCAATTAATAAAAATCGTTTTACGATCATTATTAGTATTTTTGGAAAAGAGTATTTTAAACTTTTTTTTTCAAAAGATAGTATTTTAAACTTTTATAGTGTTGAATACTTAAAAGTTTGCTTTTTGAAGCCGACTTATATTTAAAAAGCCCCTTGAATTTGCCTTGAGCCTCTATAAAATGTCAGGTTGGCCTTAGAGCTTCTCCAACCCAATTATTTATACAAAATGTGAATTTAAAGAATGTTATTGATGTAGCGCAACCTATGGAAACTAAATCGATCGTGCAAGAGAAACACGAACAAAACGTTTGTTCAATTCTGATTTTGCTAATACCAGAGCCAGGTTTCAATGTTCTTATGGATCTCAATTGAAATTCAAAACGTTTGCTGAAGCTATTAAGCAAAACCAAGGAATGGAGCTGTTAAGCAAAACAACCACTTTCATAGTCCAACCTCTTGCCTCTGAATGGCTTTCCAGGAGTGCCATTGCCAAACTGAAAGATCCATCCACACCCGAGTTGGTATTGAAATCCTTGGAGATGGCTAATTACTCTGATATTTCAGTCAAATCATTGGGAGGGCTTTCTATGATTATTACATTTAAATCTAAAGACGCTAGAAATTATGCTTTATCTGATGGGAATTTGAGTAATTAGTTTGTTTCTTTTAAATCCTGGAATGGAGAGTCAGCTTGTCTCTCTAGATTTGTTTGGTTAAGATGCAGAGGTATGCCTTTACAAGCTTGGAATCTCAATTCATTTAAAAGCATTGGTGATTATTGTGGTCAGTTCATTACTTTGGATAAAGAAACAGCCTTGGAGCTCTCATATGATGTTGGTAGGATGCTTATCTCTACTGAATATCAAGAGAAGATTGAAGAATGGGTCAAGGTTGTTGTAAAAGGGAACTCCTATAATGTTAGAATTTGGGAAGAAGAATGTGATGACCCCTTCAATGTTATCCACAAATCCAAGAGCAACGTGGGTATTCAATCTGGTGCATCTATCTTTGGCCAGACAAACGCTCAGCAAGACACTGGTGCTATTAAGGGAAACTCCTCTTCTGGTGAGCTTAATAATCTACGTGATTACCCAACTTTTAAATGCCTTTTACCTAAGCATGCAGTTGGGGTGGGAGTTGTTAATGCTGGGATTAGAAAGTTTATCCCAGTAAGCTCTAAACCATGCTCCATACTCAGGAATGCTGAGAAGCTGGCTGCTATTGAAACCCCCCAAATTCATACTGGATTAGATTTGGAGCATGCTGACCAACACTCTTGTATTCCAAGCCAGGGGGTGACTCGTGAAGGGGCTGAAAGTAATAAGGAGGTTAACTCAATCTATCTCATGGGCTGGACTCCTTCGTTGAGGATTCAGATAGTCCAATTATGGCAATTGAGCAAGACATATCAAAAACTCAAGAAAGAGAAGAACCAGTTACTGAAAAAGTTAGTAAGGTGATGCCAAATGATGGCGCTTGTCTTAATACTGTGGTGCCAAATGATGGCGCTTGTCTTAATACTGTGGATAATCCTGCGATTGTTGAGGTAAACGATAATACTACTGCATGGGAAACTGACTTAAATGAGGATTTCTTGAAGAATGATAATCATGAATCAATCCAAATTGAGGTCAATAGTATTGATCCTCATCTAGACCTTTTCGAAGATAACAGAAATCCTATTCAAGCTGCAGTCAAGAGTAGCAAAGGAAAGAAGAAGCGGAAAAACATAAATGAGATTCTTGGATTATCTAAAGTAAATGATGGCAAGAACAAGAGCAAGTGTGTTGTTTTCAAATCTGCAGTTGCTGCTGCAGCTTTGTCAGCTTCAATTTCAGCGGATGGCATCAACAACAGAAACAGAATCCTTCTCAATGAAGCTGAAACCATTTGGGAATTCAATAAGATGATGGGTTTAGGATATGATGGAGATGAGGAGGAGGTTATCAGCAAGATCGCTGAATTGGAAGCTAAGAATAGAGTTACACCTGCTATTCAAACATAATTTTTCTCCATTCTATTGGGAGGGAATCAAGTTTTATCTAAGTCCTGTGGATAAGTTACTGAATCTCTAGATCTCTCTTTCTTTTAAGCTATTCAGTGTGGGATGTCTAGGCTGAAATCTTAGATTGGTGGGGGATTTTTTTTTTTGGTTGGCTCCATGCTCTGTGGTGGCCATTCTATATTGGTGGTTTGGTCCCTGGTTTATTCGTACAATTATTCTGATCTGGAGTTGTATAAACTTGCTGTTTTTTGTTTGTTTAATCTGGAAGGTGGGAATGTAACTATGTTCCAAGGCAAGTCTTTTGATTGTTTGGAAGTATCAGAGCTCATTGGGTGAGACCATAGTGGGAGCTGCTGGTTCTGTTGATTCAATTTTGGTTTATAGATGTCAACATTTTGGAGGTGGCTGAAGTTTTGATTGCTGCATCAAGTGATGGTCTTTGTATTTTCTGATGCTTTTATTGAATTTGGATAATTCTGCTGCTATCTTCATATTCTGTCCGTTTCAGTCTGGGTTGATAATTGCTGGAGCTGTCTATTGGTGTAGTTGAAGTCTTGGTATTGCTGGTGCGGAATTCTGATGTTGTTGCTCATGGAGATCACCTGGTGCTCAATGTTGTTGATGTTTCACATGGACATTTCGTTATAGACCTATTGTTCTTGTTTTGTTGCTGCACGTTGTTCCATTTTTGGGATGTTTCTGTGTTGGGTTGATCTCTTGTTAACCTTGTTATCTCCCCTTGGGTCTGTGGTAGGCTTCATGCCGTTTTCTCGGATCCTTTTAATCTTTGTAATTTGTTTCCAAAGATTAATATATTCTTTTTTGCCGTGCAAAAAAAAAGAGAAACATGAACAATAAGATCGACCCGGAGGTACTCGTTTTCTTTAATTCAATAACAACCAAGTTCTGCCAATAGGCTTACAATCATACTTATAGTACCAAAGAAACCCTAGGCCAACTAGGAAACAAATTACGAAAGGATTTGACTTGCTAATCAAGTCGAAATCAAATAAATTATGAAAATTACCAAAAAAGGAAAATTCTAATTTGACTGGAAAATCAAAATCTAGGAAGAATTATAAGGTTGCCAAAACAGACGGCAACTAAAATGGAATTTCCTACTAAAAGTTATAAGCAAATCAATTATTTCCTAAAATGGCAAAACTGCCTGTTTGAAGGCCTAGACGATGTCGAACGCCATCATTGTTAATCGCCAAAACGACAATGAGAAATGTGCAGAAGCCCGTTTCGCTTCAAAACACGGACTCGGAGCCTTTTCGCCAACGTTGGCCCGTGTGACTTATTTATTAATGTTGTTTGGGCCGCGGACGGGGCCGCAACCATTCTAGCCAAGTCTGAGCAACCTGGTCTGCATCAGTTATTATTCACTCATACTCCAATCATAATTTCTTTATCTATCTTTATTTTTCAAAGGATACACTCCTTTTAGCTCAGATTTTCTGAAACTCATCAAAAACACAACTCGCGCAAAATCAATCGAATAAAAGCACAAAATGCACGTGTGTGTGATCAAGACGAGCGAGATAAGCCCGAATAAATACAATATTTGGGGCTTATCATTGGACGAGAGGAGAAGCAGACTAACTCCAGAAATTTTGGATTGCCTCATATGCCTAAAGGATTGGGAAGATGCGCGTCTTGGACTTCAAAACTCAAAAGTGGACGATATTACAGAATATTTTTCAAACTTAGATATAGATAGTGACTCGAATGAGTAAATTGTAATGAGTCAAAATTTCCTATGATTGATGTTTGAGTAGGTGTCAACCTAGTTAGGATTTATTCAAATTATAGTGATGCATTTTTTATTTTTTTTTCGGTAATTCGGAAATATAGTGATGCATTTCTTCTTTAATCACATTTATTGTATTACAAAGTTCCATTATCAATAAAATGTTTGGTATTTTTGAATTAAATGTGTTAATTTTTTGTTGTAATTATCAATTTTTAAAACGTAATGACAATTTTTTAAAAGTATTTTTTAGCTTCACAAGGCTCGATTGTGCACGGGCACGAGCACGGCACGGATTGTAGTGGGCCGTGGCTGGGCCGAGGATATTTCAAAAAAGCACGGCACGACACGAAGCACAGAAATAGATGGGCTGGGCCGGCACGGCACGACCCATTCGACACCTCTAAGTGTAACCATTTACCGAGTAAAATTTAGTCGGGAATTAGTGCAACCATTTACCGAATAAAATTTTGTAGGGGATTAGTGTAACCATTTACCAAGTAAATGTTTAGTTGGCGATTAGTCGGCAAAAATTACCTAACTAATCATTTGCGGGTGGATGTTATTTGGACACCAATCCTGAAATCCCAAAAACAACTACACATTTTCCACATTTTCATTCTCATGCAATACACTATCAACAATCATTCCATCCACAATTGAGAACTATTGCAATTATAAGAAATTGAAATTCCCTAGCAAAAATTTCATTCATAACTTCCATAAATAAAGGTCATTACTTAACATTTTAAATCCATATTCCTAGAGCGCAAATTAAAAAGACTGTCCAAGCACGATTACTCCATATGTAATATTAAACAAAACGTATCCAAACTCCCAAATGGATAACCAAACATTAAAGTACGTAGAATCCACAACCAAAATCCAAATTTGATTAACAAAAAGTACATAGCACCACAGGATACTCCACCAAAGTGTCATCAATCTGTAAAATGAAAAAAGAACAATCAGGCCAAGAAAATTTCAAAAATTTCAAAGGACACAAGGATTATAACATTTAGTTAACTATTCTATAAAAAAAAAAAAGAAACTAAAACTTCAACTATACCAAAGACACACAAATGTACCACGCCATTTTTCCTTTTTACTCCAGACAAAAATAAGAAATCAATACTCCCAACACAACTCAAGCTCATACGCAATTAGGTTCAAAGAGTACATAAAACCATAGAAAATTTCTTGAATAAAAATGTCTCGTCTTTATCTTATAACATACTTTTGCATCTTGTGTTAAAATGCCTGGAAAAAAAACCTTACCATGCTACAAAAGAATTCTATTGAGGAGTTCCGTGCAATATTTTCATTGTCATGTTACAGTTGGAAATTTGTTGCCTTTACTATCACTAACCTGTAACCACATATCTAGACTCCATAGTAAGGAAACAAAGGATAGATGTCCACATCTGATCCCACTAAGTAAACATAACTATGAGAAATGCCGATCAGTATCATGTATCTCAAAAAAACAATGACTACCATTATCGGCTGGGGCTGCAAAAAAAAATACCCGTGAACTGCGAATCCGGACCGAATTGAACCGGATCGTAGGTTTTGGGTTGGGTCCGTGGATTAATGGTCCGGACACGGATTGAAAAATTAGAAAACCGTGCTTCGCGGTTCGATCTTTGAAACATGTTTTTAAGGGCCCTCGTGAGGAATCATAAAAAAAATGACCGGGAAGGACTTTATCCGAGCAGCTTTTCATACAAACTGTAGGATATATATTTTATGAAAAACTACTCGGATGAAGCCATTTTCGGTCTCTTTTTTTTCGAAGATTCCTCGCGGGCACCCTTGAAAACACATTGGACGGTTCGGATCTTCAAAATAAAATGGGGAAAGGTGAGGTCCCGACTAAAGGTTTTCCCTATATACATACAAGGAGCTTCCAATAAGGGCCCCTTATTGAACTTACCATAAGGACCTCCCATTTCCGGACCAAATTTTGACGATCCAAACCGCTCAATATTTTTAAAACGTATTTTTAAGGGCCCCGCGAGAAATCATAAAAAAAAAAAAAATACCCGGAAGGATTTGATCCGATCAGTTTTCGATAAAAACATTATATATAATAGAACAAAAGGTTGTACATTCTTTGGATATATAAGCCTTCGCAATTGACCCTTCGGGATGAGCTTTATTGGTTACGAATCATTTTAGAGTTCCAAGTAGTCTATATAAAAGACCACATCAGTATTTAATTATGAATATGACTATTATTAAATGATACAACTAGCACAATAGTTACACCATACCTTTTCAATGGGGTACATCCATCCATATTGCACTGGCCCTCCAAGCTTAATCTCACGAGGCAAGTGAATAGCTAAGTGTATCATAACATCAAAGAAAGCGGGAGGAAAAATCTTTTCAAGCTTGCAAAGTACAAGTACAATGTTCTCCTCAAATTTATCCAGATTACTCATCTTGACCGTTTTTTAGCACAATTGCTGGTAAAAGTTACCTAATTCAAACAATGTGGTGTCAATTTCCTTGCTCAAATAGCTACGCATTCCAATCGCGCATTCCAATGTGGTATCATTTAATATTTTTGTTGTTGACCAGTTCACTAGGTACTCCATACCCAATTGGTAATCTGACATGGCATTTTTTCATTGGGTGACTGAATTGAGGTGTAGAAAGAGTCATATACATTGGGATAATTACTTCAGTCTTTAATTCAAACTTAACATCAAATTTTATACAAGTTTTTGGTTAAATTAAGGCAGACTCAAATTTCAAAAGATCAAATTCTCCTTATCACATTTGCAACTACGCAATTGATTAATCATTTAGTCCCATTATTGCTTATATTTACATTAGTTACAATTTGCAATGAAGCTTTTATAAAATTTAGAGTGTTTCATATCAAAAGGAACTTTCAGTTAAATCTTTACTCAAATTTAAGTAAAAAAGTGAGTGAAGGCTGGTGATGGCCTGAGAACCTCTTCAACCTTAGTCGTACGACTTTTATCCAAATTTGAGTAAAGGCTTACTTTCGAATGAAGCACTTTAATGAATAAAACTCAAATTCAAGCATATTATAGCAAAAGCATATTAATCAATGGCTGGCACTACTATCAATCACTATAAATTTGAGAGAAAGAGGAAACATAGTTCATAAATTTGACCTTCTCTTGATTGGAGTAAAAATTTGGTCCTTCGTATCTATTAGTAGTTCAATTTGGTACAAAAAAAAATAAAAAATTATGCACGAAAGTACTTTATTTTTTAATCCGGAAGATATTACAAAATAACTTAACAAACCAACAATGTAAAATACTATACAAAATTTCAATTTTTTTTGTATTGAATTAATGATCACTATTAGTAGTTTAATTTGGTGCAAAAAAAATTAAAAGATTATGCGCGAAAGTACTTTATTTTTTTATCCGAAGGATATTGCAAAGGGGTAAAAGTGTCCGTGACATACTCGGACTAAATATGGACAAGGTCGGACGGGCCCATATTTTTGGGGATGAGCCGGATTAATAAGCCAGGGACTATTTTATCCGGTCCGGAAAATTGGTTCCAAACGCAGGCTTAAAGTCGGACCATGATTAATCCGGCTCATAGTCCGGCAGCCAAAGTGCCAAACAAGCTTTAATACTTTAAAACAGATTACAGGCTTCACAAACTGTCAGGATGGCCGAGTGGTCTAAGGCGCCAGACTCAAGTTCTGGTCCTCGTGAGAGGGCGTGGGTTCAAACCCCACTTCTGACAATCATAAGTCCCCCTTTCTTTTGTCTTTTAAACTTTAAGTAGTAGTATGTTTTAATATTAGTACATGAAATTGCCAATTAAAAAATTTCTTTTTTCCTTCCAGCAAAGCTGGACTTTTTTTTTTGTTTTTTCTATTCGATATACATCCGCGGGGGAATTAGTAAGTTAGTCCAAATGAGATTTAGAAGCTATCCATAGTCCTAAACCCCAAATATCTATGCCGAGGCCTGAAACCCGGTCTCGCTTGTGGGAGAACCAGGAGATTACCGCTAGACTATAAGAGCATCCCTAATAGTATAATCAAAATATCTAAATAACCAAAGTTAGCAATGTTTGTCCTAAAATTGGCTCACATTGGCCTAATCAAAGTTAACAACCTTTTAGCCAATAACCAAATTTTGACATTTGGATAATCAAAAGTAACATCATTTTCTCAATAACCAAAACTCAATAATCAAATTTCGGGGACCACACCTTATTTATAAGTCTATTTTTATAGAATGAATTCAAAATAACAACATTCTCTCTCCATTTTTCAAATACTTACTTCAAAACTCAAATTTTTTGCATTTTCTCTCAAAAATTTGAAATTATCAATTTTTAATCTTTACCAAAATATGTTCAAGATTGGTCTCATTTTAAAGGTATTGTGAATATCTTTTAAATTGTACTAATATTATAAAAAGTATATGTACAAATTTAAAGTTGTGCCCATTTTATGAATAAAAATAGAGAGAGTAGTACTTTTTTTATTATGGACACAAAATATCATTGTAACACTCCACATTGTTAACTTTATAAATATTTTGTATGGATAATCAAAGTCTGATGTGGCAACTTTTGATTATTCAATTTTGGTTATACTATTGGTGATGCTCTAAGCCCTTAATTAGCAAAACTGTACTTTCCCATCCACATAAAATGTTCACTTAAAAGTTAAAACTCTTTACCATTTCAAACAATTTATTTAGAAATTTCCAAAATCTTGCCCAAATTTTGTGTCAAACAATTTATTTAAAACGTTGGAGTAAGACTTTAACACAAATACCAAATGAATTCAACAAATTTTGAAGAAGACAAAAACAAATAGCTAATGCACCATTAAAGTAATTTATCGTGATATATCAATTTGACACTACTTATTGTAAAATATTATAGTAATAACTAGCGAATTACCAACCCGATCATTCCGCGTATTGAATCTCATTTATGATATTACGTTTTTTTTTCTTTCAATCAATCAAAATTTCTACTGTGTTTTTCAATAACCTTTTACGATCAAGTTTATTACTTCTAGTTTTAAGTTTTTAAAAATTATTTGGAGTGGTTGTCAAAACTGCATTTCACTATGCTTTAGATATAAGGCCATTTCGCAAAACCTAAAATGGCCAAAAAAATCAAAATTCAAATCATTTTATTCGAAATGCTTTCGAATTGATTTTGATTTTTAAGTAATTTAAAAGTCGGATTAAAGTAACTGATTTTCACTTAAATTTTGATGCAACGTAATCATGATTGCAAATGTTGCAACAAACATGTATTCCAGGCTTCCAGCCGATAATAGAATTCATAATCAATAATCTAAGGGGTTATTTTGAGTTAGGAGGCAAACTATATTTCTACTGCTATCACAATTACGCCAAAACAATGCCGGTAAATATATGGGTACCGACCAAACGGGGAAAGACCACGTACCGACGGCGCCGGAGACCCCTGTGTAGGTCCCAAACTGCAAATCCGAGCCATTCATCGTGCTCAGAATCAAAATCCGAGTGGGTCGCGCGGGAATCGAGGCCATCGGACAGCTTTAAGTGCTCTATCCAAAATCACCCCATTTTTGTGCAAAAGTGTTTGCATGAAATGGGGTGATTTTGGATCGAGCACATACAGCCGTCTGATGGCCTCGATTCCCGCTACGATCCACTCGGATTTTGATTCTGAGCATGATGAACGGCTCGGATTGGCCGTTTGGGACCCACACGGGGGTCACCGGTGCTGTCGGTACGTGGTCGATCCCCCTTGGTCGGTACATATAGCATTGTTCTATTGCTGCAAGCATAATAATTATTCAAATGAACTAGGTTAGTATTGGGCGATAAATAAAAATATATGGTACGAAAAAGAGAAAGAAGTCAATTTATCTAGAGGTGGCTACTTGGCTTGATAGATTCCATTATGATGTTGGTTAATGATCACTAAAATAATTTTATTCATAGTATCTTGTACCGTTAATCACAAAAATAAACCATGCAATTTAGAATGCATTTTTCTTGGAAAAAAAAACAGCTAAAGATGATCTTTTTTTTCAAAAATTTATAGTTGATAAAACCAACAAAAGATTCCGATCAAATTAAAAATCCGGAGTAAGCCCTATAGGAGCATTTCCAACTCAATTCATTTGGATGAATCAAACTATTGTTATTTATTCAAAAGGAAATATGAAAAACCTACTGTTCACTCAAATTCCAACCACAATTCTTCATTTCTATCTTGAAGTTTTAAATAGTAAAACGCACAAAACTCAATCATCTCTCTCTCTTTTTTTTTCTTGAATTTGAATGTTAATTTTTTAACATTAATCAAATATATTCAACTTTGGTATTGTTTTAAAAATATTGTTAAAATCTTTTTAATGCTACTAATTTTATCACTATTGAATCACAATGTTAAAAGTAATTACTACTTTATTGTACATAATGATCTCCTAAGGACTACCTTAGCCAAATAAGATGTGGACTTCCATTTCCCGATTGAATTTTGATGATCCGAACCGTTCAATGTGTTTAAAACGCATTTTTAAGGGTACCCGTGAGGAATCACCAAACAAAATGACCGAGAAGGGCTTCATCCGAGCACTTTTTCATAAAACTTTATCTACGGCCTGTGTGAGAAAGTGCTCGGATGAAGCCCTTCTCGGTCATTTTTTTTTGGTGATTCCTCGCGGGTACCCTTAAAAATGCATTTTAAACACATTGAACGGTTCAGATCATCAAAATTCGATCGAAAAATGGTAGGTCCGCATTTTATTTGGCTAAGGTAGTCCTTAGGAGATCATTATTCTATATATATATAGAATGTCGATCTAATGAAGGATCCCTCAACTCTCTAAATTGCGGACCTCCACTTTTCGGACCAAATTTTGACGATCCGAACCGTTAGATGTGTTTAAAACAAAAACGCTATCAACCCCTTCCGAGTGTTTTTTTTCAATGAATCCTCGCGTTGGACCTTAAAAACACCTTTTAAACACATCTAACGGTTCGGATCGTCGAAATTTGGTCCGAAAAGTGTCCAAACCGTGAAGATCCGCAACTAAGGCTCGTTGAGGGATCCCTCATTAGATCATGACTATATATATATATATATGTGTGTGTGTGTGTGTGAAGAACATTCTTCATAATTTGAAAGAGTCTTCATATACGAAGAACCAAAAATGAAAGTAATTATCTTGATTTGAGAAAAACTTGGGTGCCGAGCGAGTAGGATACACGTGGTGCCGAGCGCGCATCACACTTTTGTACGGCTCATATTCCCCCCCCCCCTCCTCTTTTTCTTTCTAAATTTGGACCGTCCAAAATATTTTTTGATAGTCGAGACACGCGCTGGGTAGCCGGCAACCAAGGTAAAAATACTTAGAACGTGGAGGCTCTGCTGTCCCCATGCGTCGACAATCAATTGTTCGGAGAGTTTTATTTTAAATCTGAACCATCCAAACTACTTTTAAACGGTCCGAATTGGAATTGACAGGACCTGCCAACTTGCGGGGATAGCAGAGCCAAATGCAATTTTGTTCACATTCCTTAAAAGAGTGTGAACAAAATCCTCGCTTTTTAGTGGAGTCTACACCATTTCAACCAATAAGAGGAGATTTTTTTTTTCACCCTCTTTTTGTTTTTTAGTGGAGCCTACACCATTTCAACAAATAAGAAAGGTTTCGTTCATCTTTTGTAAGGAGGATGAACAAAATTAAATTCCAAGAGAGCCCTCATTCGTTGTGTACTTGTGTTTTTTCTAGAGCTGCACAAAAAAATTGGTGAATCGTGAATCCGGTCCAGACCGAATCGATCCGCACGTTTTGGATTTTAACCGTGGATTTATGATTCGGACATGGATTTAAAAAATAATAAACCGTGACTCGCGGTCCGGACACGGATTTTGATTTTGAAACTGTGGATTAACCGATCCTGACCGTGAGATTTTTACTATATATAATTTTACCACTTTTATAAATATTGTCAATTGATATATGGTTATACTGTTATCTCTTATCAAATCTAAACTGTCTTTGTATATGCATTTGTATTTTACCACTATTATACTGTTATCTCCTATATATGCATTTGTATTGGATTTTGATGAATTCAGTAGTTGTTCACTGTATTTTTTAAATTTTTGTATTAAATTGCCTTTGTTTCTATTTCGCTATGTAACTGAACTAAGCTACATGCTTCTACTACTGCTTGTTTAGGCCCTGGTTGTGGCTCCAATATCACATGCTCCATCTAAGGTTTCTCTGTTTTCTACTTTGGATTTTTTAGAATTTTATTTTGATAAAATTGTTTATTACTTGTTTACGTATGACATGTAATCCGTGGATAAAACCGGAACCGATCCGTGACTCGCGGATTGGATTTGGAACCGAACCGTGAAAGTTTTGGTCCGGACACGGATTGTATCTAAAAGTCGTGACTCGTAGATTATGATTGGATTCATGTCAATCCGATCCGATCTGATCCGGACCGTGTACACTCGTAGTTTTTTCCCCCTTCTCTTAAAAGGGCGAAGGCGTAGGCAAATGATTTTGGAGATTATACAATAGAGAGATACAGAGCAGAAGTAGCCTTCTCTCTCTCCCCCTCAATTTTCGGAATCCAACGAGGATGTCGACGGCAAGCAGGGAGGCACGGCGACGTCGCATCGTGGACGGAGGCTCGGACCGCTTGGCCCTCATAACTGGTCGAATCCAAGCCCTTCCATCTTCTTCTTCTTCTTCTTCATCTGCACTCACAGAATCGGATCATTCTCATACGCCCACTTTTCCACCGTCGATTTCCCACAATCACAACCTACCAATCGGTACTCTCTCTCTGACTTTGTTTCCTTCGGGGTTTAGTCCAGTTCTAATCTCAACTGACAACTACTTAGTAATGTGTTTGTAGTAAAAATAGGTATGCATACATGGGGTTGTGTAATTGTTAGCTCAATTTCTCAATTGTGTGTTATAAACAGGGCGGTGGGCTCTAGAATTTTAGTTCAGCTGTGACAAGATCGTACAGAAATTTGTGATTCAAAACTCTAAATAAAATAATTATTTTATTTATTTAATGGGCATGATATATCTGTTTTCGTTGAGTTATAATACTATTTATTTTCTCACATAGTTAGGTAGATTTTCAATTAGATTGGTTTCGGACGAATTCGCCAATGCAGAAAATACATAACAAAAATCTAATGATATCTAAAAAAGTTCAAAATTTTATTGCATTTTTTCAACAAGGGGGTTCAAGCCCGGTAGAGCTTTCCCTGGTTATATTGTTGACTGTAGGCCTGTTAAATGAACATCCAAACAGCTTGAGCTCATCTCGACTTTGGGCTCATTCAAACTCGCTCACAGAAAACAACAAGCTTAATCACTTTTGATTGTCTGTTTAGAAATTTGAACCAAGCTTGAGCATATAGATCTTGGGCTCTACAAGCTCATGAACAATTAGGGCTGCTAAACGAACCAAGCTACTCGAGTTTGAGCTCGCTTTGGTTCGTTAAAAGCTTGTTCAAGATTAGTTTGTTACATAAATCAAGCTTGAACATTTTTTTGAAGCTCGTTAAGATTTCAAACTAAATTCGAACAAGCTACTAGGCTCGTTCGGCTTATGATGTATAAGAAATATGATGTATAAGAAATTCAAGCTACTCGATCAGCACGTCTCATAACCAAACTAAATTTGAAACATATTTTTGAAGATCGTTAAGTTTTCAAACCAAACTTGATCAACCACCTGCTTGGCTCGTTTATCACCCCTATGAACGAGGGACCAATCTGTAGATACAGTAAAGATAGGGGTAAATTAATAGTAGCATAAAGATATAAGACTTGACCTTTCTTTCTATAGACCTTATACCTTCTACTTTTCCTACGCATTTTTGATTGGGAAATTTCTTCAGCGAGCTGTGGAAAGGTAGGGCTTCATCTAATCCTGTAAAATCTTCCATGAAGCAATTGAGTGTACAAGACAATTTGTTTTCTAATGTTAAAATGTTAAAGAGACAATGGAAGGCTCGACATTCGTTTTTGTGCAAGTGTAGTGGTGAACAACTTTTTTCTTCTTCAGATTTATGATTTGGAACTTCACGAGATTAACTTAGGCTTGAATGTTCAATCGATTTGCCCATTTCACGAACCAAACCAAGCCTATCACAATCACAAAAGTCCAAATGTGAGCCAAGCTTGAACTATTAGTTCCAAAAAAATTCTCAAGCTCAGGCCAAGCTTAAGCAATTATAATAGAGTTCGAGCCAAGCCTGAGCAATACTGTGTTGACTTGTTTGGCTCCACTAGTACCCGAAGTGGACTCAGATGATAGTTTATCTCCACTAGATGATGTGCAATTTTGATACAAGAACACACTCTCTCATATCGGTATTGTGTAGCCAAAATGGTTGCTTGTAACTAAAATCCACACATGTACTGTGTTCACTGCAACAAATTGTTGCTTTTAGATTCAAGTTGTCACCTCGGCTCTCAGGGGCGACTCCACCTTGTGGGGTGGGGGGTCAGCCGACCCCACGGGACAAAAAAAAAAAGACTTCGCCAAAGACATTTTTTTGCATGCTATAGTGCTAAATTGTGCAGTATAGTTAGATTCTACAGCCTTATGCAACAACTCTTTTTTCTCCTTTTTCAATGTGGCACACAACAAAAGGTCACAAGTCTGAGATGGAAAAGCAACACAACATAGGGCATTTCTAGGAGCTTCTCTTCTTCTGTCAGAGCCGACAGTGGCAACTCCAGGAATTCGGAAGCGTGGGGTCATTCATAAACGGCAAATACTTTTACCAACCATAAATCAAAGAAAAACATCACAGTAATGGCAACTAAAAATCTTGTTCCAACAAAAGTCACATTTAAAGCTCAACCTAGCAAGACAGATCAACATCTCCTTATCAAAAAAACAAAACGAATGACTGAGACTCAAACAAACCACACAAATAAGTAACTTTTATGAACTTTTAGGAGTTATCTAGTGGTGTCACCACCAAATTTTGGGGGTTCATTTATGAATTTTTTGAAAATTTCAATATAATAGTAGCCGACGTTGGGCTTGATCTAATAGTGCAAGATCTGTTCAGTGCTGCTGTGGAATTGTATTTACTATTTAGCATTTGGTAAGATTAAAAATAAGAAATGACTGCAAAACGTATGAAGGACTAAGCTCCTTCAGCTTTTTATTGTGATGTTGTTGATGGGTATGCATTCATCATTGACATAAACATAGATATGATGTCGACCTCCTTAGGGACACAAATTCTTTGGAGAATTGATATGCTAAATATTGTAAGTTGGGAACTTGGTGTGCCTTCTTGGTTTTTGGGTAGTCGACAGTGTTTGTGGCAGGCATGTAGTGGGGGATTGATTTCTACATCATGTTGTGGCTGCATTTGAAATTCTGTAGGATTATCACTAGGTTATATCATAGTTTAATTACGACAATGTTGACTTAGTTTCACACCTCATGTTCTGAAGGCTGAGAATTAGTTGTTTGTACTTCTTAGACGGGCTAACCAGTTGATGAATATATGCAACAGTTACTTATTTCTCATTGATCTTCTCAATGTTGCAGACTCAGATGGCGTTGACGATAATACCTCCAATTCTTTATTGCCACTGCATGAGTCTGTCAGCGAATCTGGTGATATCAATGCAGGTGTTGGCGGAATTAGAGATCAACCGGTTTTGCGAAAATGTGAGACAAATAATGAAGCTTTAAGAGCTACTTCTTGGGAAGTCGAAAGCCAATCACAATCATCTCGAGTCTTGTCACCAGTTCAAGAGTCACCTATTTTCTCTTCTGACATAGAGTGTCGACTTGAACCACATGGCCATCGCGCTAGATTTTTCACCCCAAAACAAATAAGTTCCGCCGTTAAGGCTACTGAGAGCACCCGCACTTATTCTTCCCTAGCACTGGCAATCTTAGTACTTTTGTCTTTTGTTGGATTTCCCATACTGGGAAGGGGCGTTATAAAGAGTATCGTATTTTTCAGGCCACTTTATCTGGTTTTGATTACAAACGTGTCAATTGTGCTCTCACGGCTTCTTTTAGATAAACAACAAAGTGGGTTAGAAAGGACTGGTCAAGTAGCAAATAAAGTCTCTTCAGGAGGTGGATATGTTTTGGCAGAACAAGTAGGTAAGGCTTTGGAGTTGGGTTTGGTGCTGCAGAAAATAATGGGTGCATTGTTCATGGATTGTAGTGTCTATGCAATTGTTCTAATATGTGGTCTCTCCGTGGCACAAAAACTTGGTTGGTGAAAATGTTTCGACTTGTTTAGTCCTGTATCAGTTTGCTGTCTTGTATGGTTTGGTCCTTTGTGAACTTCTGCTTTGAGTGGACTCCTCTTCAGTTGTATTTGATAATTTATGCATGGTTCAAATTTTGTCTTGCGTTCTATTGTTTCTTGAATTGAAGAGCGAAGGAACTCGTAATCTGTCATGAATGCAATTTTCGGTTCACTTTTACTAGAACAAAAATGAGAGCTCAAACAGCCGAGAGTGAAAGTAGTTTTTACATTTACCCGATTTCCTTAGGATTATTGTTTTTATTCACTTGCATCTACCGGCAGAGTTTCAATCACGTCACCATATCCGCGTTGATGCAAGGCCAGCAGTTCCAGAATCCAATAGATATCCTCAGTATATGGGTTAGAATGGTCCCCTGATATAAATTCTTCAGCAACATTGTCGACTTCTATCACACTGCCCCCTGGTGTCTTCTTCATGCTCTTACTTCTCATGAGTTTCCTCATCCTCGACACGCCATCCCATCTCCCAAGTTTCGCGTAAATATTTGAAAGCAAGACATAGTTCCCTGCGTCATCAGGTTCAAGCTCTATAAGTTGCTCCATTGCTATGATGGCTATATCAAGATTACTGTGAGTTCTACAAGAACTCAACAGAGAACCCCAAATTGCTGAATCCGGTTTCATTGGCATGTTCTTTATAGTTTCAAGTGCTCGATCAAGGTGCCCTGTTCGACCCAGGAGATCAACCAAACAACCATAGTGTTCAATCCCTGGCTCTATGTTATAATCTTTTCTCATAGAACCAAAGTACTTCAACCCCTCATCCGAAAAACCGGCGTGTGTGCAAGCTGATAAAAGACCAACAAAAGTGATCTCATTTGGTTCAACTTTTAACCTCTGCATCTCTTGAAATAGCTCAATTGCTTCGCAAGCTTTTCCATGATTTGCTAACCCTCCAATCATTGTACTCCAAGAGATCACGTCTCTTTCCGGCATTTCGTCAAACAGCTGCCGTGCTTGGTTTACGCTTCCACATTTCGCATACATCTCAATCAGAGAATTACCTAGACAGGTTATGTGCAGAAACCTATTTCTCTCTGCATAGAAGTGAATCCATTTTCCGAGCTCAAGAGCTCCCAAATGCGCGCATGCTGGCAAAACAGCAATCAAGCTGACCCAATCAGGCTCAACTCCTTCCATTTGCATTCGCCGAAAAACGTCTAACGCCTCGGCATAAAACCCATATCGCGTATACCCAGATACCATCGCCGTCCAAGAGACAATTGTCTTCTCTGGCACCTCCTCAAACATTGCTCTCGCTCTTCTCAACTGGCCCAGTTTTATATGCCCAGTGATGAGACTGTTCCATGATATCACATCCCTCTCACTCATTTCCTCAAACATCTTGTGTGCATCACTTAAATTGTCACACCTTATATACATGTCCAACAATGAATTTTCAATCAATGTATTGGACTTAAGCCCAAATTTACATGCGTGCCCATGAACTTGCTTACCCAGATCAAGACACAGAAGACTTCCACAGGACTTAATCACAAATGGGTATGTGAATTTGTCAGGAAAAATGTGGTCTTTACCTTGTGGGTCTCCATCTCTTAACATCCGCTTGTAAACATTTATTGTCGATATATACAAGTGGCTACGAGTATAAGCTCTAATCATGGCATTGCACACGTAACTATTTGGCTCAACCATCTGTTTGAAGAGCAAAGTTGCATACTCTATTTCTCCATTCTTATTGCATATATCCACCATTTTTGTCATCAAGAAACTGCTTTGTGATAGTGAGAACTTTACGATTTGGGCATGTATTTTCTTTAATCTTACCGTGCCAGCACATTTTTGCAACAAGGATGAGAACATATCTTCTTGCCCTCTGATTGATAAGAAACCCATTTTGCTGCATCAATAACCTGTCACAGGGACACCAGAATGAGATAGGGTTGTGCGTTATCTACATAAAGGTTCGAAAACAAGGTTTTTAAGTGGGTTTGTTGTGTTAAAAAAGAGAAGTGGCTGAAAGGGTTGAAGGCCGAAGGTGGAGTAAGATGATGCAGAAATGAAAGCTACCTGAGTCTCGGTAAATATTTTGTAATTCTTTGCTATTTAATGCACCAAATTTCCTATATGATGGAACGACAAAGATTGGGCAGACTCCTGAGATTTTCTTCAACAAACCGGTTAATTGATCAAGGTAAGCAAGTTCATGCTGCTTTAGTGAGAATTGGATATGGGTCTGATATGATACTAAACAATGACCTTATAGATTTGTATGGGAAATGTGGTAGAATGGACATGTCTTGTGAGGTGTTTGATAAAATGCCTGATAGAAATGTTGTATCGTGGACCGCTTTGATGTGTGGGCACTTGCAGCAGGGTAATCCCAAATCATCGCTATTACTTTTTCGCCAGATGGGTTATACCGACGTTAAACCCAACGAGTTCACTTTCTCTACGAATTTTAAAGCATGCGGGTTTCTGAATATTCCCGAGAACGGCATGCAGATTCATGGCTTGTGCGCTAGAACTGGATTTGAATGGTTTCCTGTGGTAGCTAATTCTATAATGGACATGTATTCAAGGTGTGGAAGAATAACGGAAGCAGCACAAATGTTTGATCTAATGCCCGTTAGAAGCCTCATAAGTTGGAATGCAATGATAGCAGGATATGCCCTTGAAGGAATGGGTGATCAATCCTTACTTCTGTTCCAGAAAATGCAAAAACAAGGAGAAATACCAGACGATTTTACCTTCACAAGCACTTTAAAGGCTTGTAGCGGTCTTGGAGCTATTGAAGAAGGAACTCAAATTCATGCTTATTTGATCACAAGCGGATTCCCATTTTCTGTTCAACCAATAGTTTCCGGTGCACTTGTTGATTTGTATGTGAAAAGCGGCTGCTTATTTGAAGCACGGAAAGTGTTTGATCAACTTGAACAGAAGAGTGTGATATCTTGGAGCGCTCTAATTCTAGGTTATGCTCAACAAGGAAACTTAAAGGAGGCCATGGATTTGTTTAGGCAGCTAAGGGAGAGTAACATACGGGTAGACGGGTGGGTTCTCTCCAGCATGATTAGTGTGTTTGCGGATTTTGCCCTTGTAGAACAAGGGAAGCAGATGCATTGCTATACTGCCAAATTTCCATCTAGTAAGGGAAAATCAGTGGCCAATGCAATGGTTGATATGTATCTCAAGTGTGGCTTGATCGAGGAAGCAGAAAGGGTTTTCAAAGAAATGCCTGAAAGAAATGTGATTTCTTGGACGGTTATGATTACAGGGTATGGAAAGCACGGACTCGGAATAGAAGCAATTCGCCTATTTAAGAACATGCAGCTCGAAGATGTCGAGCCCGATGGTGTGACTTACCTTGCATTGCTCTCGGCTTGTAGTCATTCGGGACTTGTTGAAGAAAGTCGAGAATACTTTTCAATATTGTGTGGGGACCATCGAATCAAACCTCAAGTTGAGCATTATGCTTGCATGGTCGATATCCTTGGCCGAGCTGGATGTTTAAAAGAAGCTAAGGAACTTATATGCAATATGCCTCTGAAAGCAAACATTGGGATATGGCAGACATTACTCAGTGCTTGTAGAGTACACGGAGAACTGGAAATGGGAAGAGAAGTGGGGGATATGCTTTTAGGATTGGACGGTAAAAATCCGGTCAACTACGTTATGTTGTCAAATATTTATGCCGATGCTGGGTACTGGAGAGAGAGCGAGAAAGTGAGAGAGTCAGTGAAGTTGAAGGGGTTAAAGAAAGAAGGAGGATGCAGTTGGGTTGAGATTGACAAGGAGGTCCATTTCTTTTACAATGGAGATGAGAGGCATCCGCTAACAGAAGAAGTTCATAAAGTTTTGAAGGAAATGGAGAGAAGGATAAAAGAAGAGATGGGTTATGCATATGAAGTGAGGTTTGTGTCACACGATGTGGAAGAGGAGTCAAAGGTGGAGAGCTTGAGATTCCACAGCGAAAAGTTGGCGATCGGGTTGGCATTAGTTCATGATGGGGTGGAAGAACGGGGAAGGACGATTCGAGTTTTCAAAAACTTGAGAGTTTGTGGGGATTGTCACGCGTTCATTAAGGGCTTGTCAAAGGTTTTGAAGAAGGTGTTTGTGATACGAGATGCCAGTAGGTTCCACAAGTTTGAAGATGGGTTTTGCTCTTGCAAAGACTATTGGTGACACTGTGTTGGCATGCTGTATACATAAACATGCCATGTCATTTATCTGTGTGAAATGCAACTTTTTTGCTTGATGCATATTTATCTCTCTTAAGCTCCCAACTTACTGAATCAAACCGCTTTTGTTTAACTTCAACTGCCAACGCTCTAACTTACCAATTTCAGTGTCAAACATAAATTTCGAGATCTTGCATTTAACACCAACTGGAGACGTCCTAACTTACCAATTTCCGAGTTTTGTGTCCAAGTGAAAGTAAAGCAAGGATATTTCCGACGTACCGAACAAAAAAAAGGAAAGTAAAGTAATTAAGGGGCCCTCATCTCTAAAAGTACAAAAACAGAACAAGGCACCTTCCCACACCCTTCATATCTTCCCCTTAGTTCCCTTTTGTTTTCTTGCTGTTCTGAGTTCTCTGCTTCTCGCGAAGCCAGTGCTTGCATTTTCAAAAACGATTCCACAAAGACCTTTTGTGTTGGTACATTAAGCTATATTAACAACTTCGTAGTTCATACATGTACAAAAGGGTACAAAAGATAAGTTAAAAGAAGAGAGAGAGAAAAGCAGGGATGAAAGCTGGGATTTCAGGCAAACTACAGGATGGAGCAACATCCGGCAGAGACACAGTGGAAGAGACCGGGAACAGGTGCATAGTAAATCTTCTCCGAACATGAACTCCAGACAGAGTCCTGGAAAACTCTCTTTGCACACGTATTTGAGGTTACACACAAAGGTTTAATTCCAGCCACGCTTGGCAACCCATACTCAAAAGCATGTATATATCTGTATATATAACCAATTGAGTTCCTTGTTTTTCATGTTAACTTACTTCTCTGTTCAAAGATATAATGATGAGACATACGCTAACATCTGCAATTTTTGTTTATTCAACGAGGAGACAAGATCACAAGAAGCTATGCAAGTTGTAAAATTCAGGCCAAAAAAGGCCTAGCCCCCAAGTGAAGCAAACAGAGATATTCAGCAAAATATTTCGTTCAGAACATAACACAATTATTGTTTTTGAGAAACGCTGTCTAAATGTGGATGAATTTAAGTACTTGTTGCTACATAAACTGACAAAAATTCGCCTCCAATAATCCCCGTCATAATTTTTTTGTAGAAGTAAACTACAAAAACTTGAGCAGAGAGGCCGAACCTTTCATCATCCCAATTCCTACCAACACTCTACCGGGGGTAATTTGGGAATCCAGGTCCAGTAGCAGCACTATAATCATATGCACTACCATAACTTGTCGGTCCTCCATACGATCCACCAGCCCGAGCCACTGTGGCTCCGATGTCCTGAGGAGGATATGAATACTGTTGAGGAAGCGCAGCAGCAGCAGGACTTTGAGCGCGGGCCCCACCGTATCCCGGCCCATACGAGGCTATAGCGGGTCCCTCGTACATGCCATGGCTGGGGTAGTTATACGCTGCAGAGTACCTACCAGCTGCAGTGGTCCGATGCGAGTGTGAAGGGTTCCGGTGGCGGAAAGAAGGGGAATCATTAGAAAATCTCCCGGCTTTGGGCGGTCGATGAGAGGCCGGTGGGCCACCAGCTAGCCCAGCCCTAGCACTGCTGCTGTGCACCCGCTTGTTAGAGGGCTTTCCCCCTGATGGTCCACTCTTCTTCTTTTCTGACTTGGCCTTCTCCAGTTGTGTCAATCGGTTCCTTAGGCTTTCCAAGTTGAATTGTGATTCAAGCTTGTGGTCTTCCACACATTTAATGATAGCTTTTGTGGCATTTAACTCTGAATTGTTGGCCTCTTCCTAAAAATCAGAGCGCAATAAGTAATCAGATACGCATGATGGAGATGAATAAATTTGACCATAGGAATGCCTGATTCAAGCATACCTGTGCTGCAGGTGGCATATGGGTTCCCTAAGCATAGTAAGTGCTCCTTCTGTATCCTAACTCCTAAGTGATTTGTGGCAAAATATTTTACTCCCAAAATAGGCTATGTGAAGTAAAGAGGCAGTGGCGAAGTTGGGTATAAGCTTAAGCTAGTGGCCTCTTTGATTTGACTCAAGAAAGACCCCGACTCTGTTCAAGGTCGGTAACCTCGAGTTTGATTGGGAAAGGTAGCTAATTGCACTTGGTTTCGACATCCCACAAGACAAAATTCATCAAATTATGGCTAATTTTTCATAGGAGAAGAAAAGAATTAAGCATATGTAATAGGGAAAGGAATAATTCTTTTTTGAAAGGAAAATGAAGATACTGAGTTCAATTTGAGTTCAATTAAGCATATGCTAAGGACATATGGCGATGGAGAAGATGAATTTTTCCACATACCACTGCAGACATGCTGTATTTTCCCTTCTTAGATATGTTATTGGCAACTTTCCTGGAATTGGAAAGATGCGTCTTTAGCAGAGGAACTGGAGGAAACTGCTCCGTCAAGCCAGCTTCATAAGCAAAATATACAGCCTCAATCTCCTTCCCGTTTTTCACCAACTCGTCAATTATATCTGAGGATGAAAGCCAACCAACACGAAATTTAACCGAATCGGATATTGGAAATAAATAACTGGTAGCCACTACAATAGGAGTTTTAGGCCTATCAGACTGCCAAAAGAGGAATAAAGCCAATGAAAATAAAGTTAAAGCCAAACAGTCTCGTTCAGAATTTGTTAACAAAGTGAATTCAGACTGTGCACGATCAGAACACACCCAAGAAGCACGGACACTTCTACATTTTGGGCACAACATGACAAGCTTCGAATACGCGGAAAAATATGTCTCTGATAGTGTTGATATTTTTTTTAATTGGAGACGCTGGGAACATGTTAGGACAAGAACATGATAAGGACACAAAAGTCCCACCCTCAGTTTTCTGCCTAAAAATACACGTGCATTGGTAAGCACATATAAATCAAATCATTAGCAACACTGACCTTCCCAAAAGGTGTACAAGCAGTGGCGACTCCAGAAATTTAGGTTGATGGGGTCAATTAAATACTAAAACCCCACATATAAAAGGAAAATATCTTGTAGCGTAACAAATGATGTTTAACCATTCACTTCTAATAGACGGTAAACCAAACCAAACCAAACCGAGCCTTATGTCCCAATCAATTGGGGTCGGCTACATGAATCCTGTTTTTCCATTGAGCTCTATTTAGGGCGACCTCTTCACTTAGGTTTTGTAAGCCCAAGTCCTTTCGTATGACGGCATCCAAAGTCAATTTAGGTCTTCCTCTTCCCCTAGCCCTACTATCCACTACTATCATATCACTCTTCTTGACTACTGCGTCTGGAGGTCTACGATCTAATAAATTACCACAAAATAAACTAAAATTTTCATTAAGGAGAAGAAACCATGGGCGTATGCAAATGCTAAGGTCTAGGATTCTCTGCGATTAGAAAGTTAAGGTGCAGTTATTTGGAAGACCCATCGTGATCACCCTAAACATAGGTTAGGTTGACCAGTTATCGGTAGTCATACACATCTAAGCACATTTGTCTTGGAATGACGGGCCAATATAAGTCGTCCATTTCCTTTTCAAAACAAAAAAGTGTTTCAATAGGATAGCTACCAAATTCAACTAAACTAATCTGCTCAATGGATGGTCTGCCGAGGACTTGAAAATTTATGGCTTGAATCACCAAAATAGAACAAAATGTGAGCCCACAAATGAAAAACTGGACCCTGCAGCAGTTGAATTTCCCCATTGCACAAAGCCCAATCCTAATGCATAATGGGGAAGATGATCCAGCGCTTTGCATGTTTGTATCATGGTTTCGCATTCGTTTCGATTCTGCCCTAAAACGGGCTGGAGGTTAATCAATGGGAAATTATTCACAGCTTTGCATTCTTTGGTGTCGAAGCTCTTTTTTAATGGGGTCAAAATTGGGCTATTTACCGGGACACCCCCTGTAAGTTAAGTTTTTCACCGGACACCCCTGCAAGAAAAAAACCTACGACGAACCCCCTCTAACTTCCAAATTTTACCCCAAGACCCCCTCCGTTAGCCTTCCGTCTCGTAACTCAAAGTTCGGGGCCATGTTTTGATGATCCAAACCATTCAATTTGTTTAAAACATGTTTTTAAGGGTACTCACGAGAAATCGGCTCAAAATATGACCGCTAAGTGCTTGATCCAAACAAATATGTATTTATGAAAAACTCTTTAGAACAAGCACTTCCCGGTCATATTTTTAGCTAATTTCTTGTGAGTGCCTATAAAAACATGTTTTAAAGAACTTGAATGGTTTGGATCATTCAAACATGACCCCGAACATTGAGTTTCGAGACAGAAGGCTAACGGAGGGGGTCTTTGGGTAAAATTTAGAAGCGGTTCATCGTAGGTTTTTTCCTTGTAGGGGGTGTCCAGTGAAAAACGTTAACTTACAGGGGGTGTCCCGGTAAATAACCCGTCAAAATTTCACCAATACAAGTGTACACCATACTTATCATTTATTTGCGGTCAACCGCCCCCACAGTCCTTGATGCCGTCGCCATTGTCTACAAGTAGGGGTGTAAACGAGCCAAAAATCGAGCTTGAGCTCGGCTTGTTCATTAATGAGCCAAGCTTTACCGAGCTTGTTTACTAAATGAGCTCGAGTTCGGGTCGATTACTAAACGAGCCTAGCCTTAACGAGCAGAGCCACGAGCTGCTCGCGAGCAGTTCGGTTCGTTTACAGCCCTATCTACAAGTGGATATACCTTCATGAACATTGCCCTACAATACTTTTTTTGAATATATACATATCACTACTTCCATTAAATGTCCCATCAATGACTTGAAATTGCGATGAAATGAAAAAAAATAAGATTAATTAAAAATAGAATCTGAAAAAACATACTCTTGCTTCCCTTTGCGTATAACACCACAGGCACCACAACAAACCATCTCCCCTCCCAACTGAAACAAGCAAACATGCTTTGGTTCTTCTCAAACAACCTACTCATCCACTAATTAAATCTTAATAACAAAAGATCAACTCCACTGCACATTCTGACAAAATACGAATCTATGTATAGCTAAGAAGCATGGACACATCTACCAAACTCACGTGTCCATGTCTGACAAGGACACAAACATGACACGACTCTCGGACAGGCATCTAACACACCGAAATTTATGTTCAATATCTTATTACTTTTTAGATGGGTTCTGTTAATTGGGGTCTCTAGGCCAGCCCTCCCTAATGCCTTTCTGCTTTGATTTGAGGGTATGAAGCTGCAACAAAACGTCCCTATAGCTCCTTGATTCTTGGAGGTTTAGGGGGCCACTGTTTCAGTGGTACTCTGAGAGCAGCCACTTTTTGCATATTGCCAAAGGTTAGGTCTGTCTTCAATCATCCCCCGCCCATACCCCCAATGATTGGGGACTAGATGGGTTCTGTTATTGTTGTTGTATCTTATTACTTTTTTTCTTTTTTTCATTCGGACACTAAGACATGTTGGGGATGCTGCGGGGAGACGTTGAGCACAAATTTGGAGTTTAAAATACAGCTCTTCCATGTAACCCCAGAGTCCAAATTTTCCTCATCCAGTTGATGAATAATTATATGATTAATCACGATTTATATCGATGTAATGTTAATACCATTTACTCTATGATTTTGTATTCATATTTTAATTTGATAGGAACAATGTTTTTGAGATACATCTATACTACGAATATTAAATGACATGTCCCTCGCGTGTTTGTGTCCCATTTTTTGGAGAAACGACATATCCAAGTGTCCATGGCCCAGGTCCGTATCCGTATATCTTAAATGAATACGTAAATGGGTGCACTAAAATTGTGATGGGTGGAAAACTGGAAATTTAGGGAGATTTGTGTTGATGGCGTTTGGATGGTGGCAAGTTATTGTTGTGTATGGGATTAAGACGTCTTGGAAGGCCAGGGGCTAAACTAGAACTCCGTTGAGGGGTTGATTGGGTGGCGGTAGGCCATGGTGGAGGTGAGTTGCAGGTGGTTTGAGGGGGCTGTGTACATGATTGTCGGTGAGGAGCAGCGAATTAGCCGCACGGACTAAAGCTATATTGACTTCAATTATTGACAAGTGCCATGCATAACGTAAAGTGGCAAGTAGGAAACAATTAATCGTATTCCAGATGAACATGTTTGTCATCGGATCTTAGTTAATTTCATGTCAGCACAGATACTTCATGTATTGTTGAAATAGTCTTCCATTTTCAACATAAATTTTTCAGCCCAATTGAGAATGTTGTCCTACGGAAATGCTAAGAGGATAAAAGAGTTGGAAAGTGTAGAATGGTCCCAAAGTTGTTGGAATGACGTCGTGGCAGTGATTCTGTCATGAAAATAACGCGATGAATGGTCAACTTTGGTGGAGTTGAAATTCAGACAATGGCGATAATGATCACGGAGCTGGAAAAAATAGGTGGCAGGAATAAAGGCCAGAAGGTTTTTCACAGCCAGGCACTTGGGAAACACTAAAATTCTTATCCAGTGGAATTCGTTTCAGTTGGCCCGTGATAATGGAGGTATTGAACTGTGGTAATCAGAACCGCAAGATTTGCCACACACAAATTGGACGATTTGATTCAACTCACCATAAAACCGATACGAACCTGGATGCGAATAGTAACTAATCATGAATTGGAGACTGAATAGAGGAAATCCAGCCGGGTCTGGCTTGGATATATCGGTTGAATCGTACTCAAAACTGTTCATTTTGCTCTTTTTTATATTGGCTTTTTTGGGTTGAATATAGGGTCAAAACCTGTTGATATCACCTGGGGTGATTTTGTGAAATTTCAGATAAACCAGAAATACCTTCTTCAAACCTTCAACATCTTAGTGATCGATGTCTACTGTTTATTCCTAGTATAGTCATAGAAGGCCCAGGTTGATCGACCCCTACTGTTTATTCCTTGTTTCACGAGGGATGCTTTGATTGAAAAGGCACAGTTCTTTGACTTCTTATGCAGTAATACTATTCATATGTACTCGGTCGAAGGCTTTTTCGACATGAATCACAGCAAAAGCACATGAACTCGTTGTATTTTATAATGTTGTCTACTTTTCATATTCTTTGTCTCTTCTGGCTTATAGTTGGGATTTTAGTTGGTTGTTTTTCGCAAGTGTCCTATTAGACTGTGTGATCATCAATTCATGACTGAATCGGCGCGATTCACAATTGCACATCTATGATTGAACCCTACATGCAGAAAGTCCGGGTTAAAGGAAACGTCATTATGTAGCTTTAACATTTTGTTTTGTTGGCGTTAAATACCAACTAAATTACGTAAGATTAAACATTTATAGTCTTGATAACGAAAGGTAAACTTAATAGCAATTTGATGCTTCCATATCCATTTACAAGTGGCTTTGGTATGACCAAAAAAAAAAAACAAACCAAACTGAGCCTTATGTCCCAATTACTTGGGGTCAGCTACATGAATCCTTTTTCTCCATTGGGCTCTATCAAGGGCTACTTGTTCACTCAAACCCCTTATACTCATATCCTTGCGCACAACCACATCTAATGCCAATTTAGGTCTTCCCCTTCCCATAATCATGTTTGGATTCGTGTCATAAGGATCTAACGGAGTTTTTACGTGTTGGCTATCAGCTACCTAACACACAACCCTCCTCCTTTATTTGGGCTTTGGTAAAAAGATAAGACTCTAAGCACAGCATAGGCGGAGTTGGCTTTGGTATGACAATCTTAAACAAATATTCCAGTTGGCTTCCTAAACTGGGTACAGATTATATGTCATAAGACAAACAAGTTGAATTTTTAGGATCCATCCTCGTAAGTCGTAAGACCCACTACCACACCGTCCTCCTTTCTCCAAAGCTAGGAATTAAAAATTATAAAGTAGAGACTTGCAAACATGAGAAAATGATATTTAAGTATGTAAACTTAAGCCAACAAGAATGGTATGGGGCTATAGTGGGTAGAAGAAGACGGAGCTATGGATTATGAATCATGATTCCGTTATGCCTGATGTGGTCAATCTGGAGAGAGAGAGAGAGAGGGAGAGAGATTTTGACGGGGAACATAGGTCATTATTCAGAATTAAGAGCTTTTGGATTTCTACTTTGTTTAGTTGGGAGTCCAGGGAGTGCAATCCTACTTTAAGTCAATTTTTTAATATGTTAGGTTTGTTCGGAGTCTAGAGAGGGGGGTATAGGTCTGTTGTTAATTTGATATTTTCATTTTTCTTCCTTGATTTCTTATGTACATGTGTGGCACCCCCTTATGTCTTTTCAATAAACTATAATACTTATAAAAAATAAGGGGAAAAAAAAAAGAAAAAAAAGAAAAGAAAGTAAACATAAGACAACACTATGATATACAGAGTAAAACAACAGAAGTAGGATATTCTTTTGACGGTATACGACGACTTATTTGACGTTTTTCCTTCCCATCCTACATCTCAAAATGTAGATTCATGATATATTAGAAATTGCTTGAAGACGAACAATCATTCAATATGACTCCAAAACCTTTACGCTTTTTCCAAAACTGTGGTAGCTCCATTGTAGATTCGTCAATGGTATAGTGGTACCCAAAGAAGAGATGTGAGATTCGGGATTTAGTCTTGAGAGGGAAATGCATTCTCTACTTTATATCTTAGAAATACAACTTTGAAAAACAAAAAGCATACTAAAAATATAACTAAATGCTATATAATTCGACTCTAAAATAGATCAGTTAAATGTCATATCTACAGGTTAGAAAAAAGGGTGACATTTATGCAAGATTTGAAAACAAAGAAATATCACCTTCAGTATATCATTAGCAAATAGCATAAAATTAATACTCATTCGCAATATGTTTCCAGAACAACTTATTTTCAGCCTACTGTCTTCTTATTTATGGCATCTGTACTTCAGCCACCGAACATCTCTTCTACCATACTCTGAACCGTACAAGATAAAACCCTAATGGCATAGAGAATAGAAGGCCATGATACAGGCATCAATCAAACATTTAAGGGCATACTCCATATCGGTCGATTTACCCATATAATGTAAACCATCACCAAGTTCAGTGTCATTCACTCCAAATTTGTTAAGGGCATTGCACCATCTCAAAGAGTAACGTATTATCTATTTGAACTTTGCAGCTAATTTGCGATGATAAACTACAAACTTTCAAGTTCACATACAACACAAAACCAGTTAAACCATCATGGCAACCAACAATTCTCTTTCTATTACAAAAATGAACATAAAAATATGGCAGAATGATGGTGAATGCAAAAGCTAATGCAAGACGCACCTTTGATTTTGTCCCCGAATGCCAAAGCCAACGCAATTTTGGCCATATCCCTCCTCGTTGCGTGTTCTAGCACCAACTTCCTCAAATAATCCTCCTCAAACTTGTCCTTCAAACCAAACCCAGCCACCACTTGCAAAAACATCATGGCCTCACCCGCCCCGACCCCACCACCACTCTCCCCTCCGCCGCCACCCATCACTCCTTTCCACTTCTCCACCACCCGTGCAGCCCTCTCCCTCACGCTACTCGCCACGCCTCCTCCACCATCCACCACCACCGGCACCACTGCCTGAACCAATATCCCGACCGCCCACCGCCTATCTGCCATCCCAACCTTCCCTTCCACCTTCATATCCACAAACTCCTCCAAAGCATCTAGAACTAAACTCATCACATCCACACACTCTTCCACCGCTACGGCCGCCTCGATATCCGCCCTAAGTGCCACCGTCTCCTTCCTCTTCGCCAGTAAAACCCTAATTAACCCTTTCGAATCCATCCTACGACAACACGTCCTCAAAACCCCCGACAAACTTCTGTCTCCTCCTCCATTACCGCTGTTCTCCGCCGCCGCCTCGATATCCGCAATCGCAGCGTCCTTCTGCTCCTCGATGCGGGCGGCGGCTTGGGACTCCCGCTCCGGAATGGCATTCTCGCGATTTTGTAAAGAGTCGAGGGTTTTCTTGGTCAGGGCATCGAAGGCCTCGATTTGGGTGGCTAGGGTTTGGGACTTGGAGGAGAGAGAGTAGTCTAAGGATGTGAAGTTGTCGGTTAGGGTTTTGTGGAGGTGAGTGATGGTTGTGAGGAGGGATTTGCGGGTCTCGAGGTCGTTGAAGAAGTTTGTGAAACGGTCGGAGTTTGGTAAGTAGTCTGTGGCCATTTTTTCCGATGTTGGTTTCTTCGAACAACAAAGAAGACGAAAGAGGTTTCACTTGTTTCAACTTTTGAAGCAATCAGCTAGTGGCTAGTTTGCTCGAACTTCAGGCAAGGCTTAGCCTGCTTTTGGTTGAGTACGGGCGTGGGCCTAGAGGTGGGCATCAGTTATTTTGTGTCATTTTTGTGTTATGTATTAGAATCTTATTTATAAATTCCTATAACATTTTTCAACTTATCAGATTTTTGGGTCATGTTTTGGGTCGTGTCAGATTCGTGTTATCTTGTCACGCCAAAAAATCCTACTTTTACTTAAAATTTTATTTTTTTTACTTGAGAGTTCATCAAACTAATGTCTAATATATAAAATTACTCATAAAAATATTTATTTTTAGCTCAATTACATAGATTTATTTTATTTTTCGTGTCAGGCATGCCCACCTCTAGTGCAGCCGAGCCTCGTGGTACCTGAACTTTGTATCCGGTTGTCCCAAAAGTATATTGCACAGTCGAAATTGAAACACTCTCTCTCTCTCTTTTCAAATGTAGACCGTTCAAAGTCAATATGGACGGCTTAGATGTGCTCTCTCGGTACTAAAAATTGGTCGATAAACGGGGTAGTAGGGAAAAAAAGGTCACACTGATATTTGTTCCTGTTTTTATAAATCGAACGGACACAACGCTAGTACTTTTTGAAACAAAGACTTGACTACCCTCGGATCCAGAGATTTTTTAGAGAAAAAAATCCCGCAAATAACATATGCCCTGAACAAATTCTCATAAATTAAAATAGCCAAAGACGACAAACAAATTAGATATTGCAAGAACTTAAGCCTGCAGTATGAAATCAGACATACGCGCTGAAGAACAAAACCAAATACGCTCAGAACCTTGATCAAATTCTCGTAAATGCGAAGAGATGGACGCAAAATTTGAGTGTGAGTTGGGCGGACACTACAACAAAATTTAATACTATATGAACGATAAGATATGGGTACCCAACATGGTGGTACTGAAATCGTACAAACCGACGTACGGGGTCCACTTTTGGGTCTTACACGAATGATCCAAACCGTTCAATAATATTAAAATAATTTTTTGAGCGGCCTTGCAAAAAATTAGTTCAATTGGATATGCGTAAGTGCTTGATCCAAACTTCAAATTTTTCATTCATAATTTAGGATCCTAAGTGAAAAACTTGAAGTTTAGATCAAGTACTTACGCATATTCAATTGAGCTAATTTTTGCAACGATACTCGAAAAATTATTTTAAAATTACTGAACAGTTCGGATCATTCGTATGGAACCCAAAAGTGAGCTTTTGGTCTCACACGCCGATTTGTACAATTTCAGTACCACCATGTTTGGTACCCTAGCAGCGTCCTAAAGGCAACATCTCAAACCAATAAAAATTTCAAAAGTATTATCATCAAGATAGTTATATAATTATGTACTTTCGATCAACCTATAAGATCACAAAATATGAACGAAAAAAATAACATCCATATGTTATATATAATGCATCCATTTCTATATCAAGAGCAAAATGTAGAACCTAACATGCCATCTCTATGCAAAGGTAACTAAGTAAGAACCTAAAACTACGCTTGGAGCTCTTTGATGATGTAAAATGCGTTTATAATGGTATCGATATTAAAGTGCCGAGCAATGTCTTTCTCTATGTAAGTGAGCATATACTCCCTCCATCCCTTTTTTAGTACCGCCTTTTCAAGTGGAGGTAAAAGTTGATGTGAAAAGTGTAAAGTAAGGTAAAAATTAGTGTGAAAGGTGTAATGATGATATTTCTCTAATAAGTTGGATTTACGAAGCAACGCAATTAAATAGGGACGGAGGGAGTAACCGGCAAGGAAATCATCCTCCATCCTATTCCGTAGTCTAGCCTCACCAGTTTCATGGCTGAAAATATTAACTCTATTGGCACTGCAGAAACCGGTAAAGTTAAAACAATACTTGGCATAACTCATAAAGTGGATAAATTCTGAAACTTTGAATGCTTCAACACATCAAGCTCATAATTTTGCAACTTAAACTTCACATGCAGTTTTCTTGCTCGGTAAAATCCTTGGGATAACTTTTATTTGCAAGCATGCAAATGTCACAAATATTGAAAGGTATATATCCATCCCTAAAATCTAGGCAAGCTAATAGATTTCTTTAAAAAATTCAAAAATCTTGGGTAGGGTGGTAATGGATTTTTAAAAAATTCTTTGGGCGGGCAAACCTATATGTTACATCCTAGCATTTTTTTTAAGAGTTTTATTCTCATTTATAATTTTGGTGCTATGGTCGGGTCCTATTTGATTATTTTTGTGGGTATTTTTGACATTATTATAACTTTGAGGGTGTGATTTTAAATTTAGTAGATCATTGTGTAATATTCTAGTATTAGGCTAAATACATAAATTTACTATTTTATTAGTTATTTACGTGGCCCTAACTAGATAACTATAATTTGGAGTGTATGGCATTCGTGGGTAGTTTTAAGAATGGTGCTTAGTCGTATATTTAAGAGTGAGTTAGGGTTAATAAGGACCTTTGACTTCTTGAAAGATAGGGCCGAGCAGTCTGAGGAACGGCAACTTCGATCTTGCGGTTGTAGACACTAAAATTTCGTCATGGCTTAATCGACGTCCGATTAATTAAAATGAATAAATAATCTTAATTAATTAGAGTCAAAATTGGTCAAAAACCTGCAAATAATTATTGGGCTCGGCAAAGTATGGGTTCAAAAGATTTGGGCTAGACCAAAAGAAGATGTGCCTACTCAATTGGCCAATCGGACAATGAAATTGGGTCAACCCATGAACGCAGACCCAACCAAATTATCCTGGGGCCAAAAGAATATACACATATTAAATATGTGTATATATTGACCCAATTTATTTCCATAATGAAAGGAAAGTTTATTATTATTTTGGAAAGAAAATCAATCAAAGGAGACTTGCCAAATTAGAGGCCCCTCTCCTTGAGCCTATAAATAAAGGCTCTCATCTTCAGAAAGGGTCAGCTTCACCAGAGGGAGACATCTTCAATAAGGGGACATCTTAAGCAAAGGGATTTTCAGCCAAGGAAATTCGAGAGCACCCTCTAGTATTTCTCAAGGCTTCTTTTCAAGTTCTTCTCAAATCTCTCAAGTTCTTGTGGAGAATCAACAAGCACCCAAGCTACATGCTAGTTCATTTACAACAACGGCAGTCTACGGGTCAGCCAACGAAGATCTCGCCTCAAATTCGTCGTTTGTTCGAGATAAAGCCTTTCAAGCCCTCGATCAAGCATCGTTCTTCAAGCTTCTCTCAAATCCCTTAAGTTCTTGTGGAGAATCAACAAGCACCCAAGCTACGTGTTGGTTCATCTACAACAACGGCAGTCTACTTGTCAACTAGCAAAGATCGTGCCTCAAATTCATCGTTTGTTCAAGATAAAGCTGTTCTCAAGCATCATTCTTCAAGTTTCTCACAAATCCCTCAAGTTCTTGTAGAAAATCAACAAGCACCCAAGCTTAGTGCCGGTTCATCTACAACCAAGCTTCGTCAGCTAGCGAAGATCGCACCTCAATTACATCGTTTGTTCAAGGTAAAGCAGTTCAAGCCCTTGATCAAGCTTCGTCCTTCAAGCTTCTCAAAATCGAAGATTTGAAAGAACTACCAACCGGTTCAATCCTACAATCAGCTTCTACAACCATTGGATTGCAACTTCAGCTCTGGAGATCGAATCAGAGGGTTATTGTTCTTTTTCTTGTAAAGAGCATTTAATAGAGAATTGTACCCGCATTAAATTGAAATCAATAAAAAACTATTATTTTGTGCATCTTTTTCATGTCTTTATTGCAGGACTTGAATTTGTGTGCTACAGTGCTCCGCACGCCGGTGCACGGTTCTCCAGCCTCGCTCCGACGATCGAAAATATTCACCTCGTAGAGCTCATCGAGTGGAATAAGTATTCCAAAAATCAGCTTGATCGGAGATCATTGTCTCATCGGAACACATAGAACTTGACAATAATGGGTTCGAGTGTGTTTGATCTAGTGTTTCGGATCCATTCTTTTGAAGATAATAATGTTCCAATGAGGCACTTAATGATATCCAATCGAGCTGATTTTTTGGAACACTTGTTCTACTCGGTGAGGTCTATGAGATGAGCGTTTCCGATTGTCGAAGCGAGGCTGGAGCACCGTGCACCGGCATACACAACACCTCCCTCTAGTCCAAATATTTTCGAAACTTCATCGTGTTCCTTAAATTATTCTTTTCATTTATTTTGGATCCATGTGTATATGTTTGGTCATTTAATTTGGATCCAATCTTGAGATAATTATTTTGTTGGCCATGGTACTGTTTGGTTGTGGCTCCCAATTATTGTTGGATATCATCTTGTGATTACCATTAAGATTTATTATTGTTTTATAGTACATAGTGTATGCCAAATTATAATAACATGGTAAATTAATTTAATCCCTGCTTTAGAACTTTATTTAATATACATGCTTTGTCATTCACTGAGCTTGTCAGCTGATGGATTTATTCCAACATCTTTTTCAGCCAAGTCGATTCGATAGTTGAGGACCCTAGTAGCGTCTTGGGGATTTATTGTGTCGACATGCATAGGATATTGCATTTAGTGTTGCATTTTATTTATTCGCTTCTGCACATTATTAAACCTTTTTTTGATAAATTGCATCCTTTTATTGGTTGTTTCATGGGATGGTTGTTCCCCATGCTTATGTTGAGACAAATATGATTTGATTTTATTAATAATAGAGATTTTTTTTAGTATTAATTGGCTTATTTTATTTTAGGCTATGTGTTCCATAAATTGACGTTGTGGTTCACGGGCGATCATTTTCCTGTTTTGGGGTGTGACGCTATATAATTGTAAATTCTTAAGAAATTATTACTATATTTATAAGAAAATTTTGAAACTTGGGTAAGGAAGTCACCTGGGCTAGTCCGCCCTTGAAACTGACCTTTGAGCAACTGGTATGCGCTCATGATTCAGAAAACAAATTCTCATAACATTAGAGCCATACTGGGTACTAAAATACCTGTGAACAAATTATGTTAATAGATGGAATCGAACTTGCTACTTAAAATTTCATGAACAATTTCTCGTAATGAATTGAGCCGACCTTATAGCGGAGGATCATAGATTGAAACTGTGAAATGAGATCATGCAAACTACAGTGGGGGACGACTATTAGAATTACTCAATGGGGGAAGAATATTTGCAGTGTGAAATTACAATTGGGAGGTGGGAAGGGAATTGTAGGCATGTAAGACTAATTGGTTATTATGACCCACATCTTTTATCTATGGCACATATGAATTATAGGTTGAATAAGATTCTCTATATCCATTCACGCTGAACTTGAGTTGCACGTGGTTTTTTTGCCTGAAATGTTCTAGGTCTATGTGTTGTTTCTTTCAGTGGTGATGTGCATATTTCCAATTGGTATTAGATTTAGTGTAGTTTTCAATATAGTTGTACCTTAATAGAGTAATAGTGGCGTAGGATTAGGAATTGGTTATTCATGCCATTTTTGTGTTCACTATAGCTGTATCTTTATTGACAACGAAACAAATAAATCCGACAAATATTACTTTGTGAAAGCAATTGTTATTAGCAAATGAAATCAAAATACATAAATGTAGAATGACAAACATAATGTGTACCAAAGAAAAGAATAACAAACAAAATGCGTAAAATTGATGTTCCATAGGGGAAAAGAACAAATGTGGCAAATTGCTTGAAAGTTCAACATAGATTTGCCATTGGTTATTGGTTCTCCTTTTTTGATGGGTCCTCAAATATTTCTATGGTGCCTCAAAGTGGTAATGGGGCACCGGTGCCCCACTAGATCTAAGCCATTAGATAAAAAACAGTTGAATCTGGGCCATTAGATGAAAATCACCACAAGAAAGAGGGTGGTTTTGCTCTTGTCCCGCGCAATTGTACTTACTATGAACACAGACTTTACTTACCACAAAAAGAGACCACACTTATCACACATATACGCCATAAATTGTGGTAAGTAAAGCCTATGTTTATGGCAAGTATAGCCTGTGTTCATAGTAAGTAGATCTAGTTGGTAAGTAAAACTGGGGCACCGGTGCCCCAATACCACTTTGGGACACCACAGCCGGACCCTTTTTGATCGGGTGTTTTCTTCTTCTTAAGGATGTTACTACTCCATATCAACACCAGGTTTTTGAGCTGTTAATTAAAAAACATGGGGAAAAAGAGAGGGTGAGAGGCTTCAATGGCTCGGGATTTGAGGGATCTGGTCTCGAAAGAAATCTCTCAAACCATACATCAAATCGTCCTTTTCACCAATGATGGAAGGCGAAGGACTCCTCATGCACAATTAATAGTTGATGAGCTTAAATTATTGACACTTAGCGATTCCTATATATTGCATATTGTTAGTCCTTTATTGTGCTTAATTAGTATTATTATTATTATCTTTTTAGTTATTGACGTTCAATTATTAATTTTGTAGAAAAAGATGATAATTTTATACATCCCCACTGTTGGGAGTAGAAATTGCGAAGTTGACCCAAATGTCAAGGTGTCATTGATTTAATCAATTATCGAGGAGGGGCCAAGCTTATCATAGGCAAGTAAGGAGAGATGCACCGGATATGATTTTCTTCATGAATGAATTGATCATGCACGAGAGATTTTAGTGGGACCCCTCTAATTCTATTACCTTTGCAGGGAATTGGATTTTCAAATGGAGTACTATTTGACTTTGCGTAGAATTGTTAAAGCCCAAGCGCCCCGTTTGGATGCCGGAGATGATTTGGGTGGATTTGTAATGAGGGCGGATTAGAGGGTGGATTTGTAATGAAGGTGGCCCCACCTCCTAAGAAGGGTGGATTTGTTAGTAAGGTGTTTGGATGGTATTTTGAGAAGGTGGATTTGGTAGGATAAGAGGGCAAATGACATAATTGCCCCTAGTTTGTTATTTTAATATTAAATATAGATTAATTTCATTATAATTACAATAATTACATAATAAATACGAAAAATAGATAATAAATTCATAAAAATATTAAAACTATATTACAAGCTAAAATTAAAAAAATTCCGGAAAAAAATTATTAAATTAATTAAAAGTCAAAATTTGTTAAATTAATGAAGGAAAATTTACTAGGCATTTGAATGGTGATTATTATTTTTCTTTGGTTTTTTTTTTTTTGTTGAATGGAAAGTAGATGATGGTGGTTGAATTTAGTTTGATATTTTTTCCAAGTTTGTTTATGTAGGGTCATCCACAATTTACAAACTGGAATGGAAAACGATTTCCCAATTACAGTCGATGGCGCTATTGCTTCACACCTGAAAAGTCGGATAAAGCTTCTCTTTCATTAATGAGTTTGCTAATATATCTCAATTAAATTGTCATATTTATTGGAGAATTTATAAATTAGTACTAATAAAGTCTTCGTTTCCACCAAAGTAGTTCAATTGCCATAATGTGGAAATGTACAACTTCATTCAGAATCGAAAAAAAAGGCCAATAAAATACAAGCTACAAAACCTAAGAAGAAAATTACAAGAAACGAAATTCGAATGTCACTTGCGGATGTCGAATCACCGTCATTTATTTTTGCTGATTGCATGCCTTGCACCCGAAAACGCTCCGTGTGAAAATTTAGCAAAGCTACTTTTGCCTCGTCAATTGTCTTGTACCTTTTCAACAATGCCCCCGAGTATCCCTGAATTTGGACTTCAGCTTCCTCCCAATTGTTGTATATGCCCGGAGAATGTCCAACGAAAACCACCCAATAGGACTCTTTTTGTTGACTTGCCATTACAAAAGCTAATGCAAAAGAAGCAGTGTAACCGATTTATATCGTTCAAGAAAGACTAAATAGGAAAGTGTATTGTCAGCTCAGATATTTGATTCATCGACACACATTGCACAAGTTGGCTACAACTTATGTTGCCAAAACGGTGATTGCACCATTGGCCATCATAAACTTATGTGGAGGTATATATAGTGTAAACTAATTTGTGAAAGTGACATACCCTGTGGAATTCTCAACCCATGAGGCCTCACCAACGCGTTGCGAAGCACTCTAGAGTCTGTGGCAGATCCTTCCCAACCAGACAACGCATGTATGAATCTTAGGTTTCGACTTCAAACTCCTAAGACATTTGTTGCATAGTCACCCTTCCCTGACCTATATCGTGCCTTGTCTTCGGCTGGTGGCATGACAGGTACAAAGGTTCCATCTAAAGCCCCTAGGCAATTCTGTTTCGCAAAGAATTTAGTAGTCATATTTTTAAACGATGATGAAATTGAAGGGGAAACATTTATATGCAATTAGGTATGTGATTTTACCTCAAACCATTTCCACCTACGATCCGGCTCATCAACGGGAGTAGGTTGGGGATGATACCTCAGTTCATTGTAAAGTCACAAGACCACCACCCAAACTTTGTTGAAATGCCTACTAACTGTTTCCCCAGACCTTAGAAATTGGAACTTGGTTGGCCTATTCTTGTTATGATGTCCGAGGATCCACAAGAATATAGCAACTTTCTCCACAACTGTGACATTCCTAGAGTTTTGTAACCTTCTCTCCTCTAGCAAATTGCACAACCTCATGAATGTATGCCTATTTATCCTTAATTGGTCGTGGCAATTTTTGTCATCTCCACGTACTAACCTATTAAGTGTGTCAACTTGGCTTTGGTAAAGATTAGGGTTCGAACGAAGACGGGGCCTTCGTCGACCCGCTACAGCCATGAAGTCCATGATTAACATGCAAAACATGATAGTAGTATGGACTACTCTCATGTAACATAGAATAGCTACCAAAGCCTTACGTTTTGCCTTGTTCCTTCGTTCACGTTTCGTTAGTCTTGCCATTTGTTTTCAAGTGAGACAAACTATTTCACAAATTAGACTTCATTGTTATGATAAATTAGGGCTAACAATGTCAACAATTAACGAAAAGTTGTACAAATTGGTGATACATCAGTTGAATCAAATAAATTAAGGGAAATTCAGTCACGATTGAAACCTAGAAAATAGTGCAAAGCATAGTTGAACTATTTTCGCACGATTCACGATTCGATTCACGATTCAAGTAATAGTTTTGTCCCTATTAGGCTACAAACTTTTATTGTTATTTGTTTTAAGACAATATTTATATCTATATGCATATATCCATTTTATTATAGTAATTAATTTCATGTACAAAAATCTACTCTTTCCAATTAGACCATATAATTATCATTTTATCGTACAAATGAACTTCAATACTCATTTAAGCTTAAATTGATCAATTTTTAAGCAGTGTAACTTTTATTATGCAAGTGCATAGACACATATTTCATGTATTTTTCAAACTTAGACCGAATCGTTACGATTCACGATTCGATTCGATTCACGAATCGGAAAAGGGTCAACCCGATTGTCGATTCGATTCGCAATTTGACAACTATGGCAAAGGAAATAATTGATTGAAACCCAATATAAGTAGCGCAAAAGACATTTTCATGTAAATCGATTGGAAATTGTACATTAGTAGGGCAACTTCTCAGAAATCAAAATCAACCCCTAGATTCTGAAGTGGACGCTTCTGAAAAAGAAGATATGCGATGTCCACTGTGCTCATCTCTACCTGCAGGTCAACCTTTATGTTCCGTGTTGTACGATGGGCTCGAATAGTGCTACGAGATGGATTCGTCATATTGAAAATCTTGTCTATCATATGCTCTCGCATACGTGGATCCATCCCATGTAATATGTCAACAACCTGAGGTGTCCTGTCGGGTTGTGCTCCCTCATCATTAAACCCTTATGCCTGCATAGACAACCTACGGTCCTACGCCAATGAGAGGAGGGGGGAATGCTTCTTTAGCAGATTCTAACTGACCATCAATCAACTTAATTGCATATAATGAAATGCGACACCTTACTTCATAAAAGATGTCATCACGTAAATGTTTGTGGCGTGGAATATTGATAGATTTCTGGAACGAATTCTTAATATTCCCGAACTGAATTGTCAACATCTTATCTATTTTATCAAAAGATATTTGTAGGTCTGACATGGTATCCCCCAAATACTTCTTTAGCCTCGCATGTGCGGACTCGGCCCTGTAATAGAATAATGCACCGTGTTTAAATAGGAAAGTTACAAAAAGTATTCTTTAGTGTAGTAGAATAATGCACATAATTTAATTAGCAAAGCTATAAAATGATTATACCTCTGACTTGAATTGCTGCCCAGGTGCATACATGTATCTGTCCATGCTGAAACAAAACGCTCTCTGTACAACCTTAACCATGTATCCAAAAGGTAACTTAGGACACGCGGATATTGTTTACACTCCTCGCACATGGCTAACCACTTCTGTTGGTAAGACGACTGTGTAGATGAACTAATAAGCGAGTGCCAAGAATAGCAAAAGCATTCCCACGCCGGACCAAGCACAAGCCTGCAGTTTTTCATTACGCAATGGTTTATGTGCCAAATACAAAGAATGTGACGTGCCATGGGGAAACATGCTTCAATGGCATTAACAAGTGTCAAATCCCGATCTGTAACAAACACCAATGGCAACGATGCCCCCTTTCCAACCATTCACTTCTTTAAGGTATCCAAGGCCCATATCAGTCGCTCTACTTTCTCATTACTCAAATATGCGAACATAAGCGAGTAAATTTTCATTGTGGATGTGATAGCCACGACCTCCAATAATGGTATCCGATACTCATTGCCTCATTGGTTTTGTATGTGGCATCAATGATTAACACGGACGAAAAGTTGACATAGCTCTAGGCTTGTAAAATGAACCCAAAGAATATCTGTGGTTTCGTTGGTGTCTGGATTTTTATTAAATTCATGGAGGTATCCTCTCTTAATTAATAGCTGTCAGACATATTGAGTAGAAGTTAGACTGCCCCGTTTGGCTTCCTTGTTTTTGAGCATTGTAAAAGCTCTTAATTCCCATAGTGTTTGACGGGTCTTGTTTCTTCAAGAAACCAATAATTACACGAGGTGCGGTCCTGGTGGCCATGTCGAGCACAAATTGTTTCTCCATTGGCTTTAGCCTTGAGGGGTACTCGTGGCCTTCAATATCTTTTGCTACTTCATGGTTATGAAAACCACAGGAAACCCTTACACCCCATGCCACAGTCTGGAGGTATTGGTATATCTCGCAGTTCAAATGGGCAATCGCATTTTTAAGTCCCAGTATTCCTATGCGAGGGTTGCCCTTCAACTACATACTGTGGCGGTTTGTACTTTCCTCCTCTCTCACAACCAAGAATGCACTTCGGAATTTTGCCGCCTTTTAAATTAGCAGATTTCTTAATTACCACCACAATACCAATTTGGAGACCAACTCTCTTCACCCAATCTAACATAGCTTGTGTACTTTGAAAAATCTATACAAAAAAAAAAAAAATGAATATGTATAAGTAAAACATTATCCAGTCTTAAAATATTTTCTATACTTTCAAAATAAATGGCGAATATGCATAAGAACAACGGTAATAACTAACCTGGTCAGTGGTGAATTCGGGTGTATAATCGCAATTGGTGTAGGAGATGCTCTCTCCACTGGGAACATCATTCTCAAATGACCAACTATCTGAAATTGAAAAGTTGTAGCCATCCATAATGTTGTTCTATGAATTACGAAAATAGTGGGAGATGTTGTTCTGTGATTGTATGAAGTAGTTGGAGAGGGAGAATTACGAAAATAAGGTGTGAAGTAGTGTGAGAATGTATGAAGTAGTATAAATAGTGACAATTGAAGATAAGAAGGTAAGAAAAAAATCTAAATGAGTGGATATAAATAAAGATAACAAGATAAGAAGAAAAACTTAATGAGTGGTCATAATTGAAGATAAGAAACAAATCTGAATGAGTGGTTACAATCGAAGATAAAAAGGTAAAAAGAAAATCTGAATGAGTGGTCATAATTGAAGATAAGAAGATAAGAACAAATCTGAATAAATGAATTAGAAAATAAGAAAAATTAATTAAAAAATTACATAAAAAAGGAAATTAGTTAAATAAATAATATTAAATAAATTAAAGAGAAAAAAAGATACTCCCTCCGTCCTCTTTTAAGTGTGTTACCTGGAAATTCCAACTATTTTTCTCTCACATCAACTTTTACAACTTTTACATCTACATTCCATTACTTACCATTATCAATATAATTACATCCACTAACTTTTTAAAAAGGAATCTACTTTTAAGGGCAAAATAGAAAATGTACCCACTAACTTTTCAAAACACACATTTATTAAGGGACATCCCAAAATGGAAATATACACGCTATAAAAGGGACGGAGGGAGTATAAAGAATATTAAAAAAATAAAAGAGAAAAAGACATAAATAAATGAATTAAATTAGTAAGATAAAAGAATTTAAAAATTAAATAAACAAGGAATTTAGTTAAATAAATAATATTAAAGAGAAAAAAGATACTATAAAGAATATTAAAAAATAAAAGAGAAAAAGGATATAAAGAAAAAGAGATAAATAAAATAATTAAATTAATAATATAAAAGAATTAAGAAATTAAATAAAAAATAAATTTAGTTAAATGTGAAATGAATTTAATTAATTAAAAAGGGGGGCGCTTTTGGGGAAAACAATTAAAGAAGGGGACGTTCTTGGAAAAACATGTGGGGCCAGCGGGGTGTGTGTGTCAGGGGAAGTGTGAGGAGCGATTTACTTATTTTACCTATCTTCTATCAAAATATATCCATCACCAATTACGAGTAAGATAAAATATATTTTCATCTTTAGAGGAGAGAAAAGAAAGAAAGGGTAGAGAGAGGAGAGAGACAAAAAAGTCAGAAAATACGTAATCTTTAACTTGTGAATATTACCTCTCCATATCTTTCTAACAGTAGAGAGTTATTGTAGATGGAGGGAAGAAAGGCTATCCCTTTGTTGAGGCTGTTGACTGTTGCAGCCTAATTTTTTAGAGTGGGCTAAAACCTAAGAATGGATTCTAAAGAGGCTGCTGCTGTTGCCTTGCAACATGTTTGTAGGGAAAATTGCTTCGTGTCCTTCTAAGGAGTGAAAGGTTTTAGTGGTAACCTAGATGGCAAGGGTGAGTGGATTTAAGTACTCCTCCCTCCCGTATACGATCCAATAAGATTCAAGTCCCGCCAACTGCAGGACTAGCATGGAGGGCCTTTTGTCCATCTAGTACTTAAATGGTGTTGTGGTGAAGGTCTGTCCATCTGGACAGTGGCTATGGCTCGAACCGGACATTGCACAACAGATTGGGAGTCCCTATGGTCACCCCCAAGAGGGTTGCCTGCTAGTTGCCTTTTCCCACCTTTTTCGCCACCTTTTTTGCCGTTCAAAAAAAAGTGGTTAACAAGTTAGTGAAACTACTACCAAGAGACTTCACCAAACTGTTTGTGGCTCCTCAATTGACACAATCTGATTGTGACTAATAACACGCTAATGCGGATCTGAATCTGTGAAGAGAAAAAAAAATGGAAGAGAAATTAATTACTTATACAAGCTGATATATACTACAGTAGTATATGGGTAGCTCAACAGCAACATGTATATCAGTATATAAACATGTACTCATATCTACTTTATTTTTCTTTTTCTAACCTAACCAAAAGAAAAAGGAACTGAAACAGGAGATCTTTCACTTTCATCTTTCTTTAGGATTTTTCCCATCCCCTAAGTTCCTTATGCATAAACGAAAACAAAGTAAAAATCATCCCGTAGAAGAAATGAAACGAACCGACAATGGTAGAAAGTTTTATTCTTTTAAATAAATCAAAATAGTACACTGTGAGACAACAATAGGCACTGCCACAAAAAGAAGAAAAACAATAACAGGGACTGCCACAAAACCATCTAGAATCAAACAAGGCACTAAAGAGTTTTCGGCATATCTTACATTCCTACAAATGTACTGGTATGGGGGAAATGAATCTTAAACTTGTTCATATTACCAGCCAACCAAAGCGCGAATAACGCCAATGATATCGCCGCTTAAGAGAGCCTTCAGTAATCTTAGCTTCCCAGGTGTGTATGGAGGGTACCTTGCGGGTGCATCACCAGCAAAACTTCTGTAGAGAACTGCCTTCTTGTGGGTGAAGGTGTCGAAAGAGAATTTTCCATGGTATGCACCCATTCCACTCTCCCCAACTCCTCCGAAGGGTAAATTGGGGTTAGCAAGCTGTTTCATGATGGGTTTTCAACGCAAACTAGTTAGTCAACCAATTCGAAATGACAAAATGAATTCAAATAGGAACATAAACATGGAGTTGGCGATTTTGGTGAATATGCTATTCTACTGCTTCCAAGGGTGTGCAACTGTGCATGATGCAAAACTCAAATTTGATTTGACTAAGCAACGCCAAGCCACAACTCATGAAGGTATTGATTATATGTATCCAGCACTACGGAGGAAAATCTCCGGTTCATTGAAAACTCTTCAGCAATAGTCCTTTCCGTGTGACATTTACATAAGTAGTTGTACTCCTTGCCTAAGTGCTTTCTAAATTATCAAAAATGACATTGACTCTCTTTCATAATGAAGTTTAGGTATTCAAAACATTTGTTCTATCCTCAGAATAAGCAGCACATTCAAATTCATTGACCTTAAAGCCTGATATATTCGTATAATAACTCACACTAATATTATGTGGATACTCCTTAAAACGTTACTTCCATATGTAGAGAATAGACCACGAGCTTCCCAAATAAATGTACGCAAGAAAATATGTCGTGGATATGCATATTTGAAAATCTCCGTAATAAGAACTTTATGCGGTACGAGTCAGGAAAGAGGAATCACATGTAAGGCAATATCATTGATGAGCAAACCCCCTGCAGAGACATTCCTCACGAACTTCCCCTTCAGTGTCTTGTTGTTGGTGAATAAATATGCCGCAAGTGGCTTTTCTCTGGAGTTGATAATACTAAAACTCTCTTCAATATTATCAACCTAAACAAAGCAAATGAAAGCAATGTCATGACTGAGGTAACATGGATTAAAAAAAAAAAAAAAAAAGGTTGCATGATGTTCTACAGCACTGAATTAGTGACGAAAACAAAACTACCACCAAAAATAGTCTGTCTTTACTTGTTTCTACATATCCCTGGCAAAAGAGTCCCAGCTAGAAAGCTACATCCAAGATAAATTTATCTCGAGTCAATAAAAAATCCGCTTAAACTTTTCATGCAGTGAGACTCCAAAAGAGGGCCTGTTTCCCTATTACTATGTGGAATATTACAAGTGACAATTGTATCAGCATCTATGATTCCTTGATGCTAATGGTCAGCAATCAGCAATAAATTTTCCCACTTTTTGTTAAGAGTTTGAATGGTTAAAACAACAAAAAGACATTCCATTTGGCCTGTCCAGAATTTTACCGTCATAATGGGAAGCAGAGGGCCAAATATCTCCTCATTCATAATAAGCGAGTCTTCTGGGGCATCCAGCAAAATAGTTGGAGCAATTTTTCTGCAACAATTGGAAGACTCATGAATGGTATGAATTATGAAGGGCTTATCCATTTTATCCACTAACCTCCAAAATTGATAAACGAGATAAAAGAATGCTGTAGAACTTACAAGTTGTCTTTATTTCTTCCACCTCCATGGACTATTTTACCAGAAACCTTATCTTCGTCCAATAGCTTTGATAAGCGAGAAAAGTGGTTGGAACTTACAATGCGAGACAAGTCTTCAGATATCAACGGGTCCTTTCCAAAGAACTGCTCCAACTCAAGTTTCAGAGCATCTATCTGTTGAATGACTTCCATAAGAAGAAATCCAATGCCTATCGAATCTGCATATTTTAAATATACACATAAATCGACAACAAAGTTTACAGGCACCCTTACCAACTTTGGGGCAAAATCTTTGGTTGTTATAATGTGATCCGCAGAAATACATGCTTGTCCATTATTTAGTCCCCACTTTCCTCCAATAAGTCGCCTTGCCGTGACCTGAGAAACACATACAATTAATAACTTCATGGACTCACGGCACCATAATTGACAACAAACAAGATAATTTGGCACCATAGAAAAAGTCGTGCCGGAGAAGGAAAGCTCTATACTGTTAGATTTATGTCGGAATCAACAATAACAGGACATTTTCCTCCCAGCTCCAAAGCCACAGGTGTAAGGTGCTTTGCAGCAGCAGCCGCCACAATGCGTCCCACTTTTCCATTGCCTACAAAATTGTCGATTACACATAAATATAAACGAAAATGGTAAGATTCTATAAGTTGTACTCAGGAGCATTCCACTAACGAATGTCTATGCCATGGATAGAGGAAGCATTTCACGTGTAAAAGTTTAATTCAGCTGCAAGGATTTTTCTCCACAAAAAAAAATAATAATTAACGTTAGCGAAAGAACATCAAGTCATTGGTGCTTTTGCTCTACGTGAAAATAGATGACGGTATGCTACCTTTGAAAGGCGCAACATTGGCTGAAGAAAAGGCCTAATCCTAGACAATTAGTTACAGTAAATTGCAGCCAAGCACCATTAAGATGATCCACTGACTTGCACACTTCTCAGGCAGACGGCAACAGGTCTGAATAAGATAGACTTCGGTAAAGTACATTACTTTCCCTCATTCAAGCATGTATAAAATACAAACTGCCCCTGAGGTATGATAAGATTCAATGAGCTTCCATTTCGTAAGTTTGATACGAGATGATGTTAAGGAAGACAATCATATGATCTTCATTACTGGTTTGGAAATTGTCAACAAAGGAGCCTGACTGCCAGAGCCATTCCCCATTGAATTAGAGCCAATCTCGAGAAGATTTACTACAATCTAACATATGTCGCAATCTTCAACAATCAGATCCATGCTTGGTTGTGTGCGTGGGTGAGTTTCTGAGTGTCGTGGGTTACAACTCCTCCATCTCATCACGCATCTGCACTACTTCCACATCGAACACCAGTTCACCCCTCTGCTCGTCAACCACCATTCACCAGCATGTTAGCCAGATTACGTGATGGACACCCCACTTACAATTGGCCTACCACTTTCTATTGTACGCCTACAAACAAAGAGGTCCCCTTAACCCATGGCCTCCAATCAACACTCTATCTGGTTCAGACTAACTGCCACAACTACAGTATCCAAAAGAGAAGCAGCTTGTTAACAGATGTCTTCACAGATTACCAAACCACAAAATAAACTCACCGATCAGTAGCTAATTCATTTTTTATTGGTTATCATCATTTTCTAGTCATGTTTCGAATGGTTATCAAAAGAGAAATTCAATTGCTTTGAAATGAAATTCAATTACATTATATTTCATTGATCTCTTTAACACGTAATTTTCCAGGAGACTAGGGTCACTCTTTCATTTTCTGATCTCAGAAGGGATACGAATGACAAAAAGGATTTTGGGGAATGGTGACATTTGCTGAACCGCAAGGTGCAATGTATTTTGAGCAGACCTTAGGGAGGATCGGTGTACGTAAAACATTACCTAGTTGAACATCAGATCTCTTTATCACCACAACCACCTGAACTGCTGGTAATTAATAGAACTGTGCAAATAATTTCATTCCTGTTATCTCTCCAATCTTTCAAGTAAACATTGATCTAAAGACAAGTCCGAAATTTAACTCGATATCATTGGTGCCAATCTAAATGGAAAATGCCTCTCCAGTCCTTACATATTGTTTTCCACCTTATAGCCCTTATTCACTGCAACATCATGCAAAGCCTCACCCCAACGATGTTCTCTCAAATTAGCACCTTGTTCCTGCTAAACATGCAAACCCCCTATATCACCTTGTTCCCACTAAACGTGCAAACCCCACCTATATATATATCCCCAGAGTCTGTATCATTCGGTTATAGGGTAGACCCCATGCTACAGGAAACAGCCATTGCTTTAGAAAACACCCAACACTTGAGTCAAGGTTCTGCGACAACCTTTTTCCTCCAGGCAAAATTGTTGGTAGCACACTTCAAAAGGCACTTCCCCATCAGTTCGAGATCTAAAAGCTTAAACAGATTCAACCATGGGAACTAAAGTCTCGAGCAAAAAAATGCAAAAGTATTCTTTTTTAAGCTCTCCTTTCAAGAAAAATATTTCCAGCACCTCCTATCCATCAGTTCCAAAAGACAGTGAAGATCAACCTGGAAATAGAGAATGCCTTCTAAAAGAAAGTATTTTATTAGCACAGGAACTGCCTTCGCAATCTCTTCAATCTCCTCATATAACACCTGCTCACCACATCAGTTGCCACCAAAATTGGCATAAATGAATAAAACAGAGGACTCCGACTGGCAAAAAATATTTGAGGATGCCCGCCAAGCATTCCATCCGGGATATAAAGTTATAACCAAACTAACAAGGCAGTAACCTCCACTAACATCTACGTACTGACCAAAAGAAATATAATCACAGTGCTTGAACAAATTACTTTAAGGAGTACTATGAATCTAGTCATCAATTCCAGCACATAAAGCCATTACTATTCATTACAATAATCAACCTTATATCTCTTGCTACTCTAGACTCCTTTATATTCCCAGATGTACACCACCCCACCCCTGATTAGACCAAAACGACCACATCACAATATGACATCAAGGGTCTCCTGTGCTCAAATCTAGATCCATGGCCAATTGCCCATTCATTCCATCCATGTGTCAAAATGAAAGTATAATAAAGTAGAAGACAACTAGAATGTAATAGATGATATCCAAATTTACTTGCAGTTCCAAAAGAAAGGAAAAAAAAGAAAGAATTCAAGCCCTGCAAATTACTAGTGAGCACAAAATTTCATTTCCCAACCGTGAAAGCAACAATATTGCAATTATGAGAAAAGATTCAAATAGTATGAGATCAGTCGTCTCAAGTTATACGGCAGGCCATATAGAAGCTTAAGATCCTCGTTGATAAGCAGTTAAATAAAAGGAGGATTTGGTAAATGACCTGTATAAAATATCTTATCCCACTTTTGCTCTAGCAGGGAAGATGTTTCAGGAACAGCTCCCTCAACAACTTTTATTGCAGAGCTATCCAAATATTCCCCAAACAATTTTCCAAGCAGTGAGGATGTGGCTGGAGCAACTTCCGATGGTTTCAAAACCACGGCATTGCCAGCTGCAATAGCTCCAATGACTGGATCAACAGATAACACTGCAAAAGGAATATCATAACAAAAGATATGTATCACCGCGTGATCTGAATATTCTTGAATGGTAGTGATTATTAATGATGGGTCATTATAATACGAGAAAGTCATTAATAAATTTAGAACAATGAACAAATCTTATGAAAGAATGAAGACTCAAAAAAAGGAGTTCTTAGAAAACTCGGTGCAGAAAATCAGGAGCCCTTAACGTTCTTAGTGTGAATGTATATGTATTGTGATCTTTCATATCTTCAATTTTCGGCATAGAACCATTTTGTGATAATATCGTAATCATCTCTCTGTGTTCTTCTATTAAAGGCATAGATTAGGCGTAATCATCTCTCTCTATAATCTTCTATTTTAGGTAGAGATTTCTAGGTTTTCTCTATTTAAGCTCGAGTATTGTAACTTTTCTTGTTAATTCAGAAATATATATCAGTTCTCACTCCCATATGTTAGGTCACATGGTATTAGAGCCAGACATAAGATCTAGGCCAGTAGGATTTTCGCTCTCTTGTGGGCGGCCTAAACCTCGCTGCCGTCCGTTGGGCGCTCATATGTAATGTAGTTTCTTCATATCTTATCCGAAACATAGCATGGTATTTCGGGCTCTGTTTCTCTAATTTCGCATCTCTGTAGTTCTGTCATTCTGATTTCTAGCTCTGTTTCTCTGGTTTTGCATTTGAAATATGCATCAGAAATCTATACAGTACTCTCTTTTCTTCTCGATCATCATTGAAATCTGCATCTTCTGAATCTGCATTTCAATCTGTTCGTCTTCTGTTCTACATCTATTCGCATATGTTCTGGATTCTTAGCTTCCTGCCTCAACATCTCTATTGTCTTTATCATCTCACCCTAGACGCAGTTCGCCGGAACCGTACCATCTCCGACGACCCTATTATATCTCCGGCTGGTTTGGAGTTGGCAGACTTCTTTACGAAGACCCCTAGCATCTCGTCGTATCTTCTATTTTAGGCATAGAATCATTTTGTGATAATATCGTAATCATATCTCTTTGTTATCTTCTATTTTAGGCATAGATTAGGCGTAATCCTATCTCTTTGTAATCTTCTATTTTAGGTAGATTTCTAGGTTTTCTCTATTTCAGCTCGAGTATTGTAACCTTTTTTATTTGCATATCAGTTCTCTCCCCCATATGTTTGGTCACACTTAGTGAATCACTTGAGCCCTGATATATTTTCAGTGAGCTAGACAAGTGAGCTAATATGTTTTCTTAAAGGAAAAACCAAACTTAGTGAACCAGAATAAAATGAAGTACAAGCAGATCAAATTTCTGATCCAGTACATGTTTTGGACATCTGAACAAGACACAATTGGTGAGTACTGCCAAGACAAGCATGATATAGTGCCCTTCCCACACAGGTCACCCCTCATCGAAGGTTAGGAAGATCAGACGAATATGATCAAGAACGAGAAAATGCAAACCCAAACCCTTCATCTCTAACAACAAGCATTGGATTGTCTAAGAAAAACTTTCAACAAATACATCAGATAACAAGCAATGTTGCGCAGTTAAAAAAAAAACCCGATGTAGTAGTAAAAGAATAAAGTGCACGTGCACCTATTGTTGACGTTACCGAAAAGAAGGATATTGGACATTTTTGCCACCATAATTAACTGGATATGTATATTTCTGTTGTTTAATGTTTAGTCAATATTACAACTAAGGTAAAAAAATTTGTCTCCAATTGTGATGTATCGGCAATTGTACTTGATATGCTAAACAATGTGTACAAAGACATCTACAAATTGAACTAAGTCAACTTTGAGGCCAATGGACTCTCTCTCTCTCTCTCTGAACGTTAAGATGTAAGGAAGAAGATATTTAACATACAGAAAGGATAATTCCATGCTGATATCACCAATACAACACCCAATGGTTCTGACACTATTTCTGCTGATGAAGGAAAAGTGGTTATCGTGGTTTTAACCTGAAAAATACGACAAGATTTTGTTTATGTAATCATGACTAAATGTTTGTCAAGACAACCTAGTATTTAATAGTTTCTGCTGCAAGTTTACAGAGAATTACCTTTTCTGGCATCATCCAACGCCTCAACCCTTTTAGTATGAACTCACATGAGGACCTAAGCATGGAAATCTGCACAATAAACAACAATCAAATTCAGTGGAGGAAAATATTTAAGTAATTTGCACTGATTTGTTTGACTTAATATTCAGTGGAGGAAAATAAATAAATATTTATTTATTGGAACAGGGTAAAGGAAAGCATGCATTTCATGTACAAATTTCATACAAAAGAAGTTATTTCACTGCAATATTAAAATGACAAAAAGGCTCGACAAGCGGACTAAGTTTATTTCACCAAAACCTCCATGAAACTAAATTGTTTTTCTAAAACAGCATAGCCATCAACAAAATATATTCTACAACAAATCAGTGCATGAAACTACCACAAAAATTAAATACAGTTTGCCTCTCCATTTTTACCATGTAAGGAATTAAAGGTTGAAATGTATAAGATATCTAAACGTAGAGGGGTAAACTAGTTTAAACAAAAGCAAGTTGTCTCCTCGTATACAGAAACCGTAAATTACTTAAAAGTAACTTAAATCCGACGCCATTTTCTCAACTTTGGTCTTAGATCTGTTATGGGACTGTAGCCTGAAGCCATTGACCGAGACTGTGCATGTTGCACACAAGCTGGGTGACCATCCTGACAAAGTAGAGTCGGATTTGTACCCGTGGTGAAGGCTACAACTTTTTCCGAAGATGAAGACAGCTTTGTGGAGCTCCGTTGGCAGAGTTGTGGAGAAAGAGGATATTTTCTTACTATTTTGTTTCCTTTCCTCCCTGTGTGGAGGTTTTCTTTTCAATTTGTGTGGTAATAATACCTCCTACATTGAGGTTTTAAGCCCTTCCTGCGAAGAAGTTTATGTCCTACCCTTTGTGGTGGCTTTCTCCTCCTTGCATGGAGACCTCCTTCTCTCTTTTGGGAGTTTTTATATCATCATGTACTTTATTGGATGATATTCTGGCGGTGATGAAATATATTTAGGCTTCATGCCTTTCCAATAAAAAAATTACTTAAATGCTGGACTCATAACTTATGCAAACATGCAGCATAACCAACATCATAAAGGCATTATATTAGCATTTAGTTTTTTCATAACCAAGTAAAAACAAAAAATAGCTTAAACATCAGAACTCGCCAATTACTGAAGTACACATATGATATAGTTATGAGATTAGAATGTCTTTACGTATGTAAACTGTAATAGTAGAAGTTTTAATGTTCTATCTTTCACTTGGTCGCATATTTACTTAGATGACTAATAATTCACTTGCTAGTGTTCTTCGATTATGCAACGCTGTACTGACTTATTGACTTGAGCATGCTCCATTTGTTCAGAGTCTTCAGACTAATGTCACACTTTTCAAATTTTCAATTAATAAATAATAGCTGAAAAGGTGACTTGTCGACTTGAGCATGTTCCATGCCTTGTAGTCTTGTACTGATATCACACTTTTCAATTTTTCAATCAGCTGAAAAAATCAGATTTTGAAACAGGAGGGTCTTTCAATTTTGATTCTAAACGACTGTTAAGAGAAGAAAAATAGTAGAACTCATCAGTGCAGCCAAATTAGATATACTAAAAACTTGTCTGAAATTTAGAGGTACCATAACCCAAGGAATTGGTCTGTTGCTCGAGGCATGTGGGAGTCTCAGGTTTGAAACCTCCCATGGAATCAACTCTTATGGGGCTAGTCTATGCAGGCATTTGCCTTGGTTTTAAATGGGCTTCCCAATAGTGGACATTGAAATTGATCCCCCAAAAATTAGTCTTGATGCATGTATGCTGACCCGGACACACGAAGTTACTATTAAGAAAAACTTGAACTACTAAGTTTGTACTCCCTCCATCCCAAATTAATAGTCCACTACGAAACTACGTGCAATTTTTAAACTAAAAAATAGTGTATTTATCGAAATAATTTTTGAATTTTTTTTGCACCGTATAAAAGTTCTCAATGAGATCTATAAAACAAGATCCATATTGGATATTTTTTGAGGTTCACATTAAAACATATAAACCGTTGAAAATGACACGCAGTCCCAAAAGGGACTATCATTTTGGGACGGAGGGAGTACTTTGTACAACCTAGACCACACTTGACTGGGTTATAAGCAATTAATGATCCTGATTCCGGGGCATACCCCAAAAGTTAGCCAATCTTCCCAAAACAATGACAGAAGCAATAACCACAAACTGTTTTCCATGGACCATGGGACTAATAAATTCTCTGAACATCAAAAGTATAGGACGAGTCATTAATGGCATATTGACAATACCCATCTCCAGAGAGGCAATTCTCAGAACATCCAGTCATATTGACAAAACCCATCACCAGAGAGGCCCAGATTATCAAACCAATGATTGAAAACAATTTTGTTACAACTTCATTTAACGGCACGCTTGGCAGAGCATGAATCGGATTGATTCTACAATTATACATAAAACGCTGATAAAATTTCCATGACATATCACATCTCACATATGGCCTTTCTTTAGAAAAAAAAAATTCTACAAGTATGCCTCAACAATAACCAAAAAATTGAGTATCTCCTATCAGTCCAACTAATTCATTTCACCAAACACGTGATATGATATGATTCATTGGTCACAGAATTTACTCAATTTTTATTTTTTTGAACGGCATCATTTGTCCAAAACATATGACGAATAAGAAGTATCCAAATATCCAATTAGCTGGTAATATAAAGTTGGAGACATATTTACAACAGTTCTGATAAGAAAAATTTCCAGTGGGTCAACAGGGAAGATACAAAATCACTGAACGATCGGAATTCCCTAAATTGATTATAAAAAAAACTACAAAATTTCTCTTCTTGGAAAAGTCAAACATCACAAAACTTCCTTTCGTTTCGATTTCAGTGTTTTATAGGCACATTTACAGCTAATAATCAACATTTTTTCGATCAGATAAAAAAAAAAAAATTATCAAACTCTAGTCAGCTTACGCGCAACTCGACTACCAACAATCAAAATATATGCATTTATGCACACATGTACAGAACTAAATGCACAGAGCGCAACACAGGGAAATGAAATCGAACAGAAGTGATTTGAAATCTGAGATATAATCGAACCTCAGAGACGAAAGCTTCTTGGACGGGTTTGGAGAGGTCGGAGCGAAGGGCGTCGATGATGTCACTCTCGGAATCGTTGATCAATTTCAACAGACTCTTCAACTGCGACACTCTCCATTCGTAGCTCCTCGTTTTTCCCGTGGCAAACGTGGCTCTCAAATCCTTCACCATCGACGAAGCGGCTTCGCAATCGAACGCCGGCTTCTTCTTCTCGTCCTCCACCGCCATTTCCGATGCACTGCCGGCTTAGAGAGAGAGAAGGGCAAGTGTGGGTATAGACAGAGAAAAATACAGTGGATAAGAATATATGTAGGTATATATATGTTGTTTGCGTATATATGGAGAGACAGGGAGAGAGGGGGGCGGGTGGGCAGGGCAGGGCAGGGCAGGGTCGTATTGGATAGTTCCGGTATTTCGGGCAGGAGAGAGAGAGAGAGAGAGAGAGAGAGAGAGAGACGTTACTTGTATTGACTACTGAGAGAGACTTGAACAAGACGATACGATTTCCCACTCAAATACTGAACTCTGAAAGGGACATGATTTGCACGTCTTTTCCTTGTTTATGGATCCATTTTAAGGTTTTCCATTTTCTCTAAGGAAAATTATGATTGTTTTGCATAATTTTTATCTTTTTAATTTTACCCTTCAATCACAATTGATTAGTTATTTAAATATTACTAGAAGACAAGAGTAAGAGAGTAAAATTGACACAATTTACTCAATGACTTTAAAACTTTAAGGGACGGAAAAAAGTATATTTGTGGACTAAGAGCATCTCCACTCCTTCATCAAATCTTTCATCAAATTCAAATTTGAGTAAAAATCACCAAAAACTCTACTCCACCCCTTCACCAAATCCTTCACCAAATTTGGTTTTACTCAAATTTTTTACCAAAGTTGGTGAGAACCAAATTTTTACTCAAATTTTGATTGCTATTTTCTCCCCCTTAAATTTACAACAATGCCATTAATGAGGCTTTTACTCAAATTTATGCCTAGATTTTTTTTTGCCCATTGGAGTACTTCATACCAAATCAAGTTTTTACCCAAATTTTTATTCAAATTTGGGTAAAAATCTGGGTAAGGAGTGGAGATGCTCGGATTCTAGAGGGGTATGGAGGAAGTATCAAACATGGATGGAGGAAGTATCTAAATTCTAGAGGTGCACACAGTTTGGATTTGTCCGGTACTCTAGAAATTTAGTAATCGGACTCTTTCGAACAGTTCTAAAATTGAGAACCAAACGTTAACCAAAATATGTGTAGACCTTGTTCAAGCGATGCGAAGATTTTGTTCTGGGTTTACCCAAACATCCGAATACTTTTTCACAAACACTAACTAATAAAATTATTTAAAATTTAAAACACCAAACAAGTCATAAAATAATTACTAACCCACTTTGGTAACCCACGAAACGGCCCCGTTTTTTGCATTTCCAAGCTGCACACAGTAGCTACTGTGCATCCCTTGCATAGCAGCATCCCCGCCTCCCTCCCCACCGTGAACCCTATAATGGGAATGGATTAGATCACTGAAATAGATACAAAATGATGATGCAATTGGTTACTCAAAAACCCGACTCCACTCCTTCACCAAATTGATATTACTCAAATTCTTCACCAAATTTGGTAAGAACATCAAATTTTGAAGGCCATTTTCTCACCCTCAAATTTACAACAATGCCATTAATGAGGCTTTTACTCAAATTTATTCCTAAATTTTTTTTTGCCCATTGGAGTGCTCCATACCAAATTAAATTTTTACTCAAATTTTTACTTAAATTTGGGTAAAAATCTAAGTAAGGGATGGAGATGCTTTAAATACTTCGTCTCTTCCACCCTCCTTGTTCCGTGAACCCTATAATGTGAATGGATCAGATCAGTGAAATAAACACAAAATAATGATGCAATTGGTTGGCCAATTGCATTGCCATTTGGCAAATAAACCAAAAATTGGTTTTTTGGTTTATTCGTTTTGTCTTTATTCAAAAAAAATTTGCATTTATTAGTTTTGCATCAATTTTTTGTGGTTTATTGGTTACTCTCGACGAGACGAATCTAACAAGTATGAAATTATAGTGAAAATTAATTATTTTTTGAATAAAGCCAAAATTAAACCAATAAACCACGTATTTTTGGCTTTATTCAAAAAAAATTTAGTTTTGACTATAATTTTATACTCTTTAGATTCGTCTCGTCGAGAGAAACCAATAAACCACAAAAATTTGATGCAAAACTAACATTTGAGAATTTTTTTTGATAAAGACAAAACGAATAAACCAAAAAACACGTTTATGTTTATTTGCCAAAAATCAAATCATTTGGAAACTGAATGATATTTAATCGAAGAGAACTATTGGAAAACAATATGAGTTGGCCACACTAAATTATACTTGAAGAACCCATTTTAATTTAGTTGTTCCAATTTGATGTTAATCGATTTCCAATACCTTGCTATTGGTACCGACCGGTGCTTGGACCCCCTTGTGGTTCCTAACAGTGAATCCGAGCCGTTCATCCATCTCAGAGTCAAAATCCGAGTGGGCACGCGTGGGAATAGATGCAATTGGATGGCTGTAAGAGCTTGATCCAAAATCACCCGATTTCATACAAAAACATATGCACGAAATTGTAAGGTTTTGGATCGAGCATTTAGAGTCGTCCGATTGCATCGACTCCCTTATAAGCCCACTCGGATTTTGATTCTGAGATGGATGAACGGCTCAGATTGGCTATCTAGGACCCACAAGAGGGTCTCTGGCGCCAATCGTTACGTGATCGGTACAACCCGTCGGTTCCCCTGGATTTATCGTTGATTTTTACCCGACTGTAAAACTCAACAAGATATACTGTATAATGTAAACGAATCTTATCATTTTTTGGAAAATGAATCATATCATTGAAATACACACGAAGTGCGGAAGTGCAGTCCTCCTCAAAATGGCAGAAAAGTAAAGAGGCCGTTGCAGTTCCTACGTTGCCACGAGTCATGACTTTGCAGGATTCCACGTGAAAGCAAACTGGTGCACGGTACTCCTCAAAAACTGGTGCACGTGTATGACGAGATCATTTGCTGCATACTGCATAAGCATGCGATACCCTTCAAAACAAGGAGAGGTTTTGAAAAAAAAAAAAAAACAGCCCTAACTATGATTACCGATGAGAAAGAAAAATTGATACATTGGATCACGCACTTACAATAATCTGATTGAGCTGATATTTAGTGGAGTCATTCGGAAAGATATTTATAATTAATGGACACTTTCGATCATTTGTGTGGAATCTGGAAGCAAGCTTCGCGCCCCGGTCTGTACATGGGCGATACACTTTTAATTGGTACCCTTAGTTTTATTGATAGAGAGAAAAAATACGAAGCAACTCAGGGGTGTTTTGGCTAAATAATTGAGCCAAATTATTTTATCCTTATTCAATTTTTTTCGCAGTTGTTAGTTTAGCGTTGATTTTTTATGGATTATAGTTCGTTTTGATGAGAGGAATATAAAAAGTTAGAATTTATGATCAAAATCTTAAAAAAATTTACTAATACAAAATAATCCAAAACAAATACTAGATTTTTTGGATTATTAGTTTGGTTAATAATTTTTTAACTTTTAAATTCCTCTCATTAAGACAAACCAATAATCCAAAAAAAATATTGACGCAAAACAAACAAATACAAATTTTCTTCTTAAAAATAAAAATTAATTTGGCTCAATTATTTAGCCAAAACAACCTTTAAATCGAGCAATCCAAAATTGGAGAAGATGGACGAGCGGCCAAGTAAAAGAAGAGGTGATTTTATGCTCCAAGAGCATGCATCTAACCCAAATGTGTGCTCCACAAATGTGTGGGTTAGATGCCTTATGGAGCAATACTTCAGGAGCATGAAATGAGAGCGAATTAAGATTTTTTTGTATTTTTTGAAAAAAATTTAGCAAACTTTTGAATTTCCTCACCCCTATAACGTTCCCCCCAAAATCTATGAAACCTGATTCTCCTAAGTCATACTCAAAATAAATCAAATTCCACCGCTCTCCTCATCTTCCGACCGCCAATGTCGGTGCCACCGTTGGTGGTAGTGGTGGTGGGGGAGAGGTCGAGGCTCTGGTTAAAAATATTTTAGAATAAGCAGTCCTGTTTATGTAATTAAAAATAGGATTGGGTTTTCACAGCGGAGGAACACGACCGAGCAAAAATCGTTAACCGATTGATTTCACGTAGTATTTTCTGGAGAAGAGGTGAAGGATTGTGCTCTTGTTTTCGTCACAGTAGAGATTGAAAGGAGTGAAGTATTGGTCGCTATATGTGGGGATATGGGTCTCCTTTTAATTGGAAAGGGAAGGAGATGTAATGGATGTCTCCATAGGAATCGGTCGGGTTTTGATTTCTGTTGCAGGTTACTGAAAACAGGAGGAGGAAAAGAAGGGGTTTGTTACCTGCCGGCAAGAGAGGAGAGAGAGAGAGAGAGAGAGAGAAGGGGGAAGAGAGGCACGTGATCTGTGGAGTGTTTTTTTTTTTGTTAGTTTTTAATCTCAGCCCTTGAGTGTGTGCAAAATCAAGGGCAAGGATAGAGTGTCAAAATGAGTGTGCAAAATATGTGTCCACGAATCCGCCCATATATATATATTGTCAAATGTTTTGTCAAATATGCATGATACAAGTCTACGCTGCAAAATTTTGACATTTTCGTTGCAGGTTACTGAAAACATGAGGAGGAAAAGAAGGGGTTTGCTACCCGTCGGCAAGAGGAAGAGAGGCACGTGATCTGTGGAGCTAGGATGGAGTGTCAAAATGAGTGTGCGAAATGTATGTCCACGGATCCGCCCCATATATATATCTACACGGTTTGACCTTTTCTTTTGTCCTAATATAATAAATTTTGCTCCATGCAAATAATCGGAGTTGTTCAATAATAAATATGAGCTGTTCAATAATAAAGTATATATATGGGGTCAGTTCACTACATTTGACACAACAATAATCGGAACCCTACGCTAATAATAGGAGACATTCAATTAGTTTAAAACATATTAAAGAGTACATGTGAAAAATTAACTCATTCGGATATTGGTAAGGACTTAATCGATTCATTCAATTTTATCCTGTTAAATTTAAGGACAAAAATCGATTAAGCCCTTACCGATATTCAAATGAGTGATTTTTTACGAGAACTCTTATAAACATGTTTTAAACTAATTGATCGGCTCGCTCATTTGTGTGAGATTCCAAAATAAGTATTTTACATTTGGTGTGTCAAACGTTGTGTTAACGGAATTGGCCCATATATGTATGTGTGTGTGTGTGTGTGTGTGTAGAAGGTGAGAGAACTGGGGATGGAATATTTAGAGAAGGATGAGAATATGGAACGATTAGGATAAGTGGATTAGGAAAATTTGGGTTATTGAAAGAATCAAGGCTAATAGCGGAAAGAAACCATTGATAGATCTCTTTCCTTCTAGACTAAGGACCAAAATGCGACCTCTCTCTAGAAAAAGACGTTTTCTCTTTCTAAAAGCACACCTTGGCACCTCGGAGATCTCGTGAATCATCTCCCTGAAATCTAGGAGGAAACGTTATATTTATAGGCAACTCGACCTCTCCTTCAGGTCGATTCATTCAGTTTTAACCTTTTAAATTTATGGACAAATACCGATCAAGCCCTTACCGATATCTAAATGAATGATTTTTCGCGGGAACTCTTAAAAGCGTGTTTTTAAATAATTGAATGGCTCCGATCATTCGCATGAAACTCCAAAATGGGAATTTTACATCTGGTATGTCAAATGTTGTGTTAACGAAATCGGCCTACACACGCACACACACACACATAGAAGCCCCTTCTAATAAGGGATCCTGCAATGGCTAAAATACGGGACTCACCTTTTCCAATTGAATTTTGATGATCCGAATCGTTCATGTGCTTAGCACGTGTTTTTAAGGGTCCGTGTGAGGAATCATAAAAAAAATGACCGGGAAGGGCTTGACTCGAGCAATTTTTTGATAAAACTATATATGTACAATTTTTATCGAAACTACTCGGATCAAGCCATTCCCGGTCATTTTTTGGACCCTTGAAATAACATTTTAGACACATTGAACGGTTTGGATCATCAAAATTCAATCAAGAAAGGTGAGTCTCGCATTTTGGCTAAAATATGGGATCCCTCATAGGAAAGGGGTGTATATATGTATGAATGTATGTACGTATAAAAGGTGAGAAATATGGGGTTGGAATATTCGAGGAATATTTGGAGAGGGATGAGAATAGTGAACGATTAGAGTAAAGGGATTAGTTGAAAATCTGGGCTAGTGAAATAATCAAGGCTAATAGTAGGAGGAAACCTTTGAAGAGTCTTTTTCCCTCTCGAATAAGGACCAAAATCTGATTTCTCTCTAGAAAAGATGTTTTCTCTCTCTAGAATCACACCTCCCTGAAATGTAGGAGGAAATTTCTTATTAGTAGGCAATTCGACCTCTCCTTCAGGGCCGAGCGAGCAAATAAACTCTGGACACGTATTGCACAAACCGCGTTCGAATATTCCTCATGTACTTTCAGGCTGCGGCCCTCGTGACACCCGCGATAGTCTGCGAGTGCTATTCTGCGAGCACCTTTATGCAACGATCCCATGTTCTTTAGCCACCAAGCCCTTTAGATCTACAGTCCCAAGTAAAAGGTATGGTCAAAGTCTACCTTGGTTTTGTCGTTGTCGTTATCGTGCAAGGTCAAAAATTGGCTCTGGCTCGCCATTACCGTGTAAGTGGTATGGTCATGGCTCCTTTTCGGCCGTGCCAATACCACGGCCAAGTCAACCGGAGAGGAACTCAATGTCCGGATCAAATTATTTGTAGAGGGTCAACATGAAATTCTTTTTCGTCTTTTATCCATTGCGAGTAATATGAATGAGTTAATTAAGGTTTTAAAGAGTGTTTCCGTCAAAGAATTTGTATGTGTGTGTATATCTTGGTGTACCATGGGTGTGGTAAATGGTAAGGATACGCATTATGATGTTGTGTGGGTGTTTAGAGAGGTTGAAAATGTGTTAGAAGTGATCGGGGTTTGAATCGATGAAAATGGTAATTTTTTTGAATTTTCCCAATGGATACTGGTATGGCTTTTTCTTGATATCGGTAACCAGCGAACAAAAGGTCTAGATGCCAGTATGGATTTTTCTTGATACCGGTATCCAACTGCATTTTTTGCAAATTTTGAGCGCATCACAAACATCTATAAAAGGGGTCCTTGGCTCATTTCTTCACACCAAAACCACGAAACAAGTCCTAAAACTCACCCCTCCACCCTCTCTCTTCACCCCTACCTCAAATCTTGTGATTCTAACCTCAATCCACCTCAAAACTTTAAGATCTACACATTGGGTTCATGAATCTCCCTTAGATTTTAGGCTTTGCACTCAGAGAGGTAAGAACACTTGGTTTGGATCTTGTTCTTGCCCCATCCACGTCTCTCTCTCTCTCTCCCTCCTTGTTTGTGAGTGAAATCTCATGCTTGTAGCATGTTGCTTACTTGATTTAGACTTTGAATCTTGATTTCAAACTCGGAAGGAGGCGATTCTTGGTGTTTTGAGGCCGGGACTAGGTTTTGTTAGAGTTTTGCTCAAAACTTCTTTGGTAGGGATCTCCTTCTGCTATTTCTAACTTCACATGGTTGATTGTTGCATATATTATTGGTTTGATCTTGTCTCTCTTGATTATATTGAAAACACACATTTTCCTAGGATTTGATTCGACTTCCTTGATAAATCTTGATATTGGTTGTTGAATCTCCTTTGACACATTATGGATACATTGGATACGTTTGAAATGAGATACTCGTTTGACAAGTAGTCATACGCTATGTTGTTCTTGTGGATGTATTTTGATGAAACGTAAGGGATACTCGTTAATACATACACGTTGGACACTTAAGTTGATTGGTTTGGGTTAATGCATATGTTTCAATGAACTAAATGAGGACACTTGAATAATTCTTTGAGAAAAGGAAAGTAAATGGAATTGAAGTTGGAATGTGGGTACTAGGGCCACCATTCGATGCGTCCTAGGCAGGGATTAAAGAGGCCCGTAAAACTCAGCGGGGGTTAATGAGGCCCATGAAATTCGGATTAGGGATCCAAATCCCAATGTTATTGATTAAGGAATTTTGTGAACTACAAAGAGTGGAGATTTATGAAAGAAATATGACATTTTGCTTGTGTGAATCAGTTGTACTTTTAAAGAAGGTTACACGCTGACACAAGGAGTTTTATTAATACGTGAACACTTTGGCGATGCTTGATTTTCCCACTTGATCATAAATTGGTGCACTTTTATACGTAGCTTCGTATTTTGTTGTTCTTCGTGTCCATATCATCCGTTTGCATTTAGAGATAGTAGAAAGATTTTTCTACTAGGCTAGTGAGCTCACCTGTGGACGGTGCCACTCTTTTTTGATGTTGTTTTGAGAAAACGGGCGATCTGGGAAAAAGGAAATTTAGAGTCGCCACCCGGGGTTTAATTTTTGGAAAATGTTAGGTACCCGAGGAACCGTTTAGAAAAGAATGTGACTCTTATGCCGCTGAAAAAGGGTTTGGTCTGCGAAAAATAGAGATTTGGGCTCGGGAGCCAGGTTACTCGCGGGGAAGGTTTTGTTTGAAAAAGCACCCCGCGTGCCCGGAATTTTCCGGTCTCTACTAAATATTTGTGGGATTTTATGAAAAGATTTTATTGAAAACTTTATTCATGTAAACAAAATAAATAAAGAAAATTACACTTTAAAGAAATAAATAACAACAACTAATCACGTAATATGCAAATAAACATTTAAGTAAACGAAATAACTAAAAGGGTATAAAAGTAAGAACATGAAATACAGGGGGGGTAGTTGCAATTAACATCCACTGGAAATCAAGAAAACAGGGGATCAGGTTTCAGAAAACATAGCACCCCAAGATTTTTACCAAGTATGCCGTACGGCATACACATATGCACCGCGCGGTGCAACCATTGATACCGTATGGTGTCAAAAGAAAATGTTTTCCAAAATTTATTTTCTGGTCAGAGAAGAAAATGGGGTATTTTCTCAGTACAAAAACCATGATTTTTTAATAAAAAATCTTTTGAAAGGATTGGTAATGTACCTCCACGCAAAGACGGTATTTTCACGACCACGAGCGTATCGCGTAATGCACGTCCGAGAGATTTGTGTTTGTTGGAAATATTCTTCCGAGTTCGAGAAAGAGTAATGGAACTCCCCTCAAACCTAGTAGAGCCCCTCAGAGAGTTCAAGCCGTGAAAAACTTTGACGAAAGCACGGATTTATACCTCAGAACTATTTCGGACACGTAGATTACTGGAGGTGGTTGGAAAATGAATTGTAGTAGTATTTTGGGTTTACTGGAAAGGATCTGAGAGAGGTTTTGTAGTGGTAGCAATGGCTTAGAGATCACACAAATGAAATTTTCACAGAGCTTTGGGAAGGATTTTCATGGAGGTTTTTCCGCCATTTTCACTCGGTGCCGCTCGGGTTTAAATAGGCGAAGGGTGCCGTGCTTCGTTCACGTAAACAAGATTCTTACTCCATCATTATGAGCTACTTCCGTAGCCTTTTCCGAGCTCAAGAAACCATAATTGGATCGTGCCGTGTTCACCAAAGAAGACTGAGCTGCTGGTCATTCCCCAGATTCACGCTGAAGAAGATGAACCGTACGGCATACATCGTGCGGTGCAAATATGTGTACTGTACGGTGGAAGAGGAAGAAATTCTGAAATTTTCAAAAGTGCACCGTATGGTGCACATAGTTGCACCGCACGGTGTCCCGCGTGGCACTGTTAAAAGCCCAAACTTCGCAAGGCCACCCCGGGTGCTACCGAACTCCGTTTTGCGTGTGGTTGGTACTGTTGGAAAGCTTGATAAGTCTACTTTTTAACCCAAGTGGTTGGGAAGAAAAATTATTTGTACATCAAAAGTTATGACAATTTTACCATCAGGTGGTCGAAAAATGAGTCGTTTTGGTAAAATCCTCATATCTCCCTCATTTCAAAATGGATTGAGACATATTATATATCAAAAAAGAGGGTTTTTAATGTCCAAGATGATGGTGTAGGATAGGGTTTGTGTTCAAGACACTTTCCTTGGGTTTCAAGTACAAAGAGCATTGTTTCAAAGCTTCCGAGGCACGTTTTGATCTCTATCATCATTGGGGATACACAAGTCATCAAAATTGGGGTGTCTACATCACCCTATCATTTTCAGGTACTCAACGAGGAGCATGATGTGAAGTGCTTGGATTGTGTGCATGATTTTTGAAAGCTTATCGGAATGGAGTTATCATATCATCTTGTGAACACTGCTTATTTTGCAGAGATGATTTTGTAACTTCATATTTTTTCATCTTTTTTTTACTTTTGGAATGATGTAATAAATCTCACTTACGTACTTATATTAATGGGGTACGAGTACCCTGTTGAATAGAATATTTGTATGACTTATGACCTTGAGGCCCTGCTTGGCTGGGGTTAAAGGCCTCCCCCATAAGTTTTCACCCCTAAAATGGGTGGGTCCCATCTCTTTCCCACCGTTTGGCAAACCAAAATCATCCCCTCTAACTTTTCACCCCCTTCTTCGTTTATCCCCATGGAGGTGCCTCTCCCGGATAATTTTTGGGCTGCCTCTACCCTGCCCAAAAATTATCCGGCTGTAGAGGGGATGGTTTTTGTCCATTTCACCACTCCTTATCCCCCTTCCTCACTCCCACCTTCCATCTCTGTCCAAATCTCTGTGTGGAGTGGGTTTGCTGAATTTCGAATCAAATCGACATGGGTTTTGGAATTCCAAGCTTAAACTTGATGTTTTAGATCACGAAAATGTTAGCAATAAGTTCAAATCTAGAAAGACAAAGTCGAACGCAACAGATTGAACAGAACAGAGCACGAATAATGTTCCCTAGATATACTCCGGTTGGCCTGCCGGTTGGCCGCTTGGAAGCACAACACCTACTGGACCAAGTAGTGTTCTTGGCCCACTTGTGTAGAATTATAAATGGTATGGTCCAAACAAATAAATGATAAAGGCCCAAACATACTTTAAAAATTGAATTACTTTTTTTTGTACAATATAAAAAAATAAAACAATATAGGATAATGGTAGTGAGGGAAAAAAAGATACAAATATAGGTAATGGATAATGAAAAAAAAGTAGTTGGATACTAACAATTCTAAAATAAAATTGGATAACAAGTAAAAAAATAATAATCATTGTGTTGGGGTAATAGTAAAAAACAATAGATAGGCCAATAAGTTAAAAAAAAAATACAATTTGAAAAAAGAATTAAATTTTCAGTGAAATAAATTAATATAGCTTCAAATTATAAAAAATTAATTAAATAGATTAGGTTTTGCAATTATATAATTAATTTAATGCACATTCGAATTTGAGACATCATAAGGGCAAAAGAGTCATTTGATAGCTTTTTCCATTATTCACCCCCTCTTATTTATAAAACATCCAAACCAAGTCAAAAGTTATCCCCTGTTTAATCCCTCATCCAAACCGTCTACTTTTTTTTTATCCCCCCCTCCATATACATCACATCAATGTGGACCAACCCTCCAAAAATAATACCCCATCTTATCTTATCCCTGTAGAGGGTGGATTTCTTGTAGGGTTGACAGTGCCTCTAAACCTGCAAGACAAGGAATGGTTAGAGCACCTTTGGCCTTAATGGCAAAGGCCCTTCGATGCTTAAGTTAGTAATGGGATTTACTAATCAAGCAAAGAACAATGCGTATGAATAGGTTTCACAGCGTACCTTTTACCGTAGGCATAATGCATGTATTTATAGGTATAGGTTAGCTTGTTGATCAAGGGTCCTCGTTGCCCTAGTTTCCTTATCACGTTAGGAAACCTTTCCTAATAGGATCAGTCCTATTAGGTATCACCGTGCCTTTGCACCGGTCTCCATAAAGCATAGGACTTCTTTCCATATAGGACTTATTCCCACATGTGTGTCCAGCATGATTCTTAATAGGATTCTACATTCCTTATCTAATATGGAATGCTCACGTCATTCCCTTAAATCACGGGATACACCTCTTATCACATAAGAGAGTATTCCAGATCATTCCAGAACGCCCTGTCATTCTGTCAGCTCAATAGCGGTGTAACCGTGCTGCCACGTAGCTCGGCTATACTGTCGTCGGTCTGTAGATCCTAGGACCGAGCTATTAGTAGCTCGGCCTGACCCTGCACCCTATCGTGATGCCGTGGTGGAGTATATATTGCGCGCCTGGCCTTACTCGTGGCCTCCCCAGCTCGGCTCCCCTGTAGGGTACATCCGCGTTGTTAGGCCGATTTAGGGCACCTAAGAGGGAGTACGGGTTTTACCCTCTCCAATCCCCTCTTTATAACTTATCCCCCTTGATCTTTACCCCCAGCCAAGCGAGGCCTGAGGTGACTTTGGAAATTGCATAAGTTAATAGATTGAAATTATCTTTTGAAAAATGTTATTTATTTGTGTTTTAAAATTTTAGGGTGTGACACATGCTCAAATTGGGGAATTGCAATCGGTCCCCTACTGGCGTCTCTCACCCAAACTTAGGTGATGCCGACTGCTGCACCATCGGGCCACGTCCCGATTATTGGTTTCCACTACATTCGAGAAGGGTTGGCTTCCCTTTCTCTCGATAGTTAGTTTTACGTAAAAGGATCAAAGTCGGCCCCCCCATAGCCCAAGAAACCAAGGAAGATACCCTTGTCTGGCTCTCAAAATCTAGCTAATTACTCCTTCTGTTCCAAATTAATAGTCTCGCTTTGGCATTCTAAAAATTTAAGGAAACATGCAGTGATTACATCTATATTCAAATTTGATGACATCATTTCCATCATTGCCCTTATATTCTACCTACTTTTTTAACATTTTTGTTCACTTATTAGGGATACTTTTGGAAAATCATCAACTTCTTATTTCCATTTTTATAAAATAAGGCTTTTCGAAAAGTATCGATTTAGGAAATAGAAAGTCTCGATAATTGATCCTTGGATTTTTCTAAGGGCAAATGCACCCTTGCATCCTCTCTATGTGAAGGGCAAGGCTGCGTTTCGAAACTTTTTTTCGAGAAAAAAGTGCGCAGTTTTGTGTTTGAATAAATTAAAGTAAAGAAAAATTAAAGGATATCATCTTTGCTTAAGTTTATTTCAAAAAATACGGTCCTAAAATTTGTTGGTGCTGGGATCTGCGGTGTTGGGCTAGCTCCCATGGCTAGGCCAGGCCATTCCGTCAGGGCTTCATCTTGCGGCCTAGGCCATGCTTGCGAGTGGTTCGGTCCTGTGGTTTGGGATCGGCGGCCTCAGACCCGCTGGAGTTGGGTGCTGTGGCTAGGGCCATGCTCAAATCAGCTCCCGTGGTTTTGGTGTCGCTGCAGGGGCCATGCCCGGGCTAGCTACCTCCATTTGGCTGCTGCGGCTTGTGCTATGCTTGGGTTAACTCCCGTGGTTTGGATACCGCGGCTTGGCCACGCTCGAGCCTAGCTCTCAGTCACGGCCAAGGCACTCGACTTGATTTCCCGCGGTTATCTTGGCTTCAGTGGCTTGGTCCCCGCAGTTGAGCCTTGCTCCTAAGTGGGAGCTCTACTCTGAATGATTATTCAATTTTCAAGCCAATTCTAACCTTTATTTTTTCTGTTAGCGTGTGAAAAAAAAAAGAAGGCGGCCTCGTTTTCCTTAATTCATTTGTGTGATTTATTGCTCTTTTTCCACTTTTTGGTTTTGTTTTTATTAAAAAAAAATCGCATTTGTTTGTTTTGCATCAAACTTTTTAAATTTGGTAATTTGTCTCGACGAAAGGAATCGGAAACGTATAAAGTTATCACTTAAACTCAAATAAAAGACGAAGCCCCAAAAAATAAATAAAGTGCCAAATAAATTAAGGGGAACAAGGCAACTGAGCAAGCAAAGCATGTAATGGCAAGTAGCGTAGGATTTGGATCACGATTTGATGGGCCAATAATAAATCCACCAATGACATAGTACTGTAGTAAAATTTATGAATTGGTCCCGGAACAACTTGGGAAGTGGTCAATTCAAAAAAATAAAAATAAAAACGTGGGAAGTGGAGGGACCTACTACACCCAGAGCCCTTGTACAATGAAAAATTATTTGGTAGTCTTGGGCTGTGTGGTGTTCACCACCTTTATTCTGTACACATATTTTTAAGACCCTGTACTAAGATCCTATTTCACTAACTCAAAAAAAGTAAAAAAGTCAGTTTATTCTTAAAATTGAGGTAGTCACTCTCTCACAATAAATCATATAAAAAATCATGAAAAGCCAAAAAGTAAAAAAAAATCTTTAGTGGAACACCCCCAATTGCATGAATCTCATAGAAATACGTGGTGGATTCAGCCAAAGACCACACTTAATAATTTCTAGGGCAAATTATAGTTAACCCCCTCAAACTATACCTCGGTGACACTTTACCCCCTCAAACTTTAAATTTTGACACTTAACCCCCTCAAACTACTTGAAATGCAGATCCGGGTGACTTCCGTAACGGAGAGGGCGTACTGACCATTTTGCCCCTGATTGATAAACTCCCCCAACTCTCCTCAAATCCAGTTCGATCGCCTTAACCCAGTTCCTTTGCAAAAACCCTAATCCCAAATTGGACCCACATCAAAATGGGATGCCCTACTCTGTTGAGAGATTGGCGGGAAATTTCCCTCCATTTCACCATCTCCACTATAAAATCTCCTCCTTCCATAACTCTAATTCCTTCCATTTGCATCCAGACAAACCTTAATTCGAGAAAAAGGGAGAAAAATGGTCATGCAATTTTGGAGAAAAAACTGATCGACAAAAAAATAGTGTTCAATCTCAGGTACGATTCCTATCCCCTTTCAAGAATGCGATTACTATTTCAATCATTGATTGAGAATTATTTTGTACGTGGGTGGTTGTTGCTTTTCATGCAGATTTTGTTTTTTGTTTTTCTGCATTTTTTATGGTTCTCTTTTGATAGTGACCCCATACTGGTTTTTGCCCTTTTTTCTTTTGATAGTGGTCCATACATGTCTACATATACACCGACATTTTTTTGTTAAAAAAATGCAAATATGTGGTCCCAAATGCAGTTTTATTGATATGTATGCTACTCTTTCTGTCTTTCAATAGGATGGCTGACTATATGTATGTGTTAGAAGTCCACCATGGTGGTTACTTTGTGGAATCACCAAAGAAATATTTGGGTGGAAAGCTGGAGTTGATAAAAAATGTGGACAAAGACCTTATGTCATTATTTGAGATTTGAGATTTAGTGAAGGAGTTAGGTTCTGATCCAGAAAATTGCACCATATATCATAGGATGCCTGACTGTGATTTTGATGGTGGACTAAGAGAGATAAACAGTGATAGGGATGTCTTGGACATGTTTGTCATTCATAATGGGAGGGTTACCATACCTGTCTATGTGGAGCATATAGGAGTTCCTTTGGCTATAGATGAATTGGGAATTGTGAGGGGTGATGAGAAAGAGGATACTGACACTGAGAGTGAAAATGATGGATCTGAAAGTAGTGAAAGAAGCATAAATTCCAGTGACCTTGAGTACTTTGCAGATGGAGATGAGATTGTTGACTGTACACAACTTGATGTTACTTTAAACAAGTTGTGTAATGAAAAGGTAAATGACACTTTTGAAATAGGAAGTGGTAGTGGGACTGGTGGTGGGACTAGTAGTGGGCAGCATGCTCCATATACTTTATGTGAGATAGGGACTGATGTAGATGAGGAGGAGAATGATGATGACTTCAATGGTCCTGTAGATGATAGTGACAAAAGAGGGGACTTTCCTGAATTTTTTTAGGAGAGGGACATGGAAAGACCACAACTGGAGTTGGGAATGTTATTTGCAAATGCTAGAGTATTTTAGAGTTGCTTTAAGGAAGCATACCATCCAGAATGGGACTGAGTTCAAGTTTCTCAAGAATGAAGGCCATAGGGTAACAACCATATGTAAGAATGGGTGTGGATGGAGGATTCATGCAAGTTACTTCCAGGACACAACTTCTTTCCAAATAAAAAGCTTGAAGTGCCACCCTTGCCAGTGTCCAAGGCAATACCACATTAGGCATGGTTATCCAGAACCTACATTGATAGGCTAAGAGATGATCCTAATTGGAAGGTGAGTGCAATGAGAAAGGCTGCAAAGAGGGACCACATGGTGGAGGTGTTTGACAGCCAAGTTTATAGGGCTAAAAGAAAGGCACTTGAAACAATTGAAGGCAATCATAGACAACAATATTGGAAGAATGGGATTATTGTGAGATGATTAGGAGGACAAACCCTGGATCTATAGCTTTGTTGAAGGTGGAAAGGACTTCTTTGAATACAGCCCCTGTTTTCCAAAGGATGTTTGTTGTGTTTGAAGCACAGGCAAGGGGATTTGTTAGTGGTTGTAGGCAATAATAGGGCTGGATGCTTGTCACTTGAAAGGACCATTTTGTGGTCAACTTATGCATGCTGTTGGAAGAGATGGTAATGATCAAATGTACCCAATTGCCATAGCTGCTGTGGAAGCTGAATTAAAAGATAGCTGGTTGTGGTTTCTTGAGAACTTGCTGCAAGTTCTTGGTAGGCCAGAAGAGCATGGGTGGACCTTTATTTTTGATAGGCAGAAGGTATGTACATATGAACATTTACTTCTATAACATTTAATGCATGCAATTAGTGTATTTTTTGTCAATAACTTTACTGAAAGACCATTACAATTTTCATTTCAGGGATTGGTTAAAAGCTTTAAGCAATTGATGCCTGGTGCTGACCACAGGTTTTGTGTGAGACACATGTATGCAAACTTCAAGGAAAAATTCAAAGGTAAGGATCTTAAGGACTTAGTTTGGGCTGCAGCTAGATCTTACACAGTGCAACAATGGGAACATAATATGAATAAGATTAAAGCCATTAATATAGATGCACATTCATGGCTGATGAAAGAGTCTCCTTGTACATGGACTAGGTCAATGTTCAGTCCTAGGCCTAAGTGTGACATGTTAGCAAATAACATTTCTGAATCCTTTAACCACTATATTAAGGATGCTAGGGACAAGCCCATAATTACAATGATGGAGATGATAAGGAGACAAATGATGAGTAGGTTTGAGGAAAAAAGAAGTTGGATTGCCAAACATAATGGAGTGATATGTCCAAAAATTCTAAAAATAATAGAGGAGTTGAAAGTGATAGCAAGAAACTATGATTGTACTTATGCTGTCAACTACATTTATGAGGTTAGGGCAGGGGAGAGGACATTCATTGTAGACTTTGGTAACCATACATGCCTTTGCAGGAGATGGGACCTAACTGGTGTCCCATGTGCTCATGCTATTTCTGCCATAATACAAGACAAAAGGCAACCTGACTTATTTGTCCACCCTTATTACCACAAGGAGAAATACATGTCATCCTATGCTTCCATAATTAATCCAATACTAGATGACACCCAGTGGGTGCATGTTGACCTTGATGCTATCACTGCTCCTCCTCTAAAAAGGCCACCTGGTAGGCCTAAGAAAGCAAGGAGGAGGGCCCATGATGAATCAACAACTCAACATTTGGTTAAGAGAACACACCAGTCCCTAAAATGCAGTAACTGCCAACAATATGGTCATAACTCAAGGACTTGCAAAGGTGAAGTGGCACCTTAAAAAAGGCCTACTGTGTCTGGTAAAGGTGAGTCAGCAAGAGGTAGAGGCAGGGGGAGAGGGAGAGGCAGGGGAAGGGGTGCCACACCCAGTCCACAAACTCAAAGCTCAGGAATCACACTTGACACCTCTAGTCCTATCACTGGGATGACTTCTGTCTTGTACTAATTATATTTGCATTTCACTTTAACTTCATTTAGTGGCATACAATAACACATGTTTTGTTTGATAATTAGTGGAATACTTTAACAAAGAATGATAAGGGAAAAGGAATTGCAAGTGGGGATCCAATCCCAGGTTCTGGTAGGGGGTCAGTCAGGGGCATTGGAAAGGGCAATGACAGAGGCAATGGAGTGAATTTAACACCATCTCAGGTAATAAAATTGTTGTTCATTATCCTTCATCAGTTGAGCTTTATTAGTTGCATAATTGAACATCTTAATAACTTGTGTTGTTGTATTTTCTACTATAGATGCAAATGAGGTCAACTACCTATGGAGATGTGTATTTCTCAAGCCAAAACACTGCTGCTATACTTGACAAGTTTGGATCCTCCCATGGCTCATCCAACATGCCTTTAACACAGCCAAATACATCTCAGGTCACCAAGTCAAACCCTGGAAATCATGAAGGATATGCAGCCTTTTAGGGCAGCATCTCATGTTTTGTTCAAGTTGAATATGCACCTTTTAGAGGTCTTTTGAAGTAGAAGTAGGATCTTATGCACCTTTTGAAGTAGTATCTTATGCACCTTTTAGAGGTCTTTTAAAGTAGAAGTAGGATCTTATGCACCTTTTGAAGTAGTATCTTATGCACCTTTTAAAGTGGTATCTTATGCACCTTTTGAAGTAGGGCCCTTTCAAGTAGTATGTTAAGGTCAGCTTCATTGTTGTTTATGAACCTGTTTTATCTAGTTTGACTGTTGGAACTTGTACTGATGGTGCAAGTCTTTTGAATCTCAATTATGTACTAATGACTGCTGGAACTTGACTTGGTTGGTAATGTGTTGTTGAAATTGACTTCTTTTCATTCATAACATAATTTACATAACATTCATTTGCATTCTTAATCCCAGTTACATAGACCTAACTAATTGCCTATGCTAGATACATCACAAGCCACACTATGAATGGTAGCAGCATCACTAATTTCCAACACCAATTTCCTGAACCCTTTTGCATCTCCTGCAGCATGTTCACCTTCTTCTGCATCTAATCAAATTCCTTTTCCATGTGATCCATCTTCATTTTCAATTCTTGAATTTGTGTCTGTGTTTCTTCATTTCTGTTGATACCCAGTGCATCATCAAATCTCTCACCTCTGTGTGCTGCTTGACGTTTATAGAGCTCATCAAGCCATATGAAAAATCCACAACGTTTTTCAATCTTCAACAAACAGCCAAAGTTTAGGATTTCATGTTTTCAAAATTAAACACTCTTAATTGTATAACATAAATCATATATGTACCTTGTATTTTGAACACCCGTAAAATTTCCTGCCTGGGTTCTTCTTAGTCTTAGAGGTCATCAATGGTGCTATTTCTCCACAACGGCAATAGAGTGTTGAATCATCGATAGAAATCTGGGCCGAACTGCTTTCCGAATTCATTGGTTTCCAGTAGAGAAAGAGAGATAGAGAGAGAGAGAGATGTGTATATATATATAGGAAATCGGATCAAGCCCTTCCGGGTATTTTTTTTTGGAGATTTCTCGCGAGGGCCTTGAAAATCACATTTTAAAAACATTGAGCGGTTCGGATCGTCAAAATTTGATCCGGAAAGTCAAAAAAACCCTTGGTCCGCATGGTATTTTACCATAAGGGGCTCTTATTAGAAGGGGATCCATATAGGAAAAACTTCTAATAAGGACCCCTTATTGAAGAGAGAGAGAGAGAGAGAGAGAGAGAGAGAGAGAGAGAGAGAGAGAGAGAGAGAGAGAGAGAGAGAGATGACCGTTGATATATATATTTATATATTTATATATATAGCATATATGTATATATAGATGGAGATGGAGAAGGGCAATTAAGTCTCTAAATTTCAAAATTGAGGGCATGTGAGTTGCATGTGATCTTTTCCATCCAATTTCTAACAGAATGCAAACGGAAGTCACCCGGATCTGCATTTCAAGTAGTTTGAGGGGGTTAAGTGTCAAAATTTAAAGTTTGAGGGGGTTAACTATAATTTGCCCTAATTTCTACTGTATGTTACAATCTGAACTGCCCGTGGAAGGTAGAAGGCATTTTAAGTTGGGTTTGTATCAAGTTAGGTAATTGACTTTGGCAATTACGAATAGTGATAACCACACTCTAATATTTATCTTTTATTGTTTAAAATACACACGTAACATAGAACACTAAGGACAAAATTATAGTGTTAATTTGTTATCAATATTTGGAATGCCAAAATTATTTCTCCAAGTTTAAAAGCTGTTGTCTATTTATAAGTATATTTGGTACTATTTTTTACTTCTTTTTCCCCATGGTTTTGTGAAATTAATCGGTAGTTTCAACGAGAGAAACATGAAAAAATAAAATATATGGACAAAAATTGAAAAGATAAAGTATGAACATAAAGACAGTAAAATTATTTTTTTTCAATTTTATTCGTCTTCAGTGATTTTTATAAATTTTGGTCAGTTTTCATTCTTGAAAACAAAAAGATTCAATCGTATAATGTGACGGAAATCTTACAAATCCAATAAAAAAGACAGTAACATTATTTTATTGATTAAAAAAAGACTAACATTTGTTTAGGCCAGTTGTGGGGACAAATCTTAGCCACATCCATTCTAAACGCATAGAAAATGATTAACTTAATTTTATGTGTGTGTGGCGCCCTTTTTTGTGATTGTTAAATTATTTTCCACTATTATTCCCAAATTTAAAAAGTATCGACACCTAAATATACTGCATGAAATATTATAATTCGTGAGTAGTGTGGTATAGAAAGATTATTATTGTCGTACTGTTTTTTTTAGTTCTCCGAAAACATGATAAAATTTATAGGAGATTGATTTTCACACTCCCCATTTCTCCACCCGCACTCCCTTTTTGTCTCTATTAGGGTGAAGTTACTAAATTACCCCTCTATTTAAAATTTCACTTTTAATTTACAAGCAAGTATTAGAGGGGTAATTTAGTAACTTCACCCTAATGGAGACAAAAAGGGAGTACGGGTGGAGAAATGGGAAGTGTGAAAATCAATAGCCAATTTATAAGTATATAGTATATAAATATCTTTGCAGTCTATACGTATAAGAACTTTAACCTCGACATCACATGACACGTTCTTATAATGTCTCCGTCAAAATATCACAAATGGTTACCTCAGCTTGCTGTAGCCGATAGCGAATATGATACGGAAAAGAAAAAAAAATATCAAACAAGAAATGTGATATTTTATTGAGTTTGGCTCTATACATTTATCTCGTTTTAAACCAAGACAATGCATAGGGACAGTTTGACAGGACATGCATCTTATCACCATAAGAAGAAGATATTACTCCCTCCGTCCCAATTTGCTGGATCCTTTTGGGCAGTCGTGTCACTCAAACAATTGTCTATATTTCACAATCTAAAAAGTTTAATAGGATTTTAAAAAATTTGTATAATAAAACTAATTGAGATCTATCAAACAAGATCCATATTGGATATAAAAAATATTATAAATTAGAAAATATAGACGATTTTTTAAGAGGTCTCAAATAGTGAAAAGGGACCAACAAATTGGGACGGAGGGAGTATATAGTTGTCAAATTCCTCGAGCTTGACTCGTAAGAGCAAGTGCACCAATCACTAGCAAAAAATACTCATTAATAGTGCACATTTTCTATTTTATCTATCCATATTTTTTTTCACACTCCGTCAATACTCTCTACCTTCCCCTCTCTCTCTCTTTTAAATATTAGAAAGTAGTAATATATAGTAGACCCCATAGGAGAGGGGGGAGAGAGAGAGAGAGAGCGCTATTAAAATAATGCTTACCTCCTCAGGTGCCGAGCCAGAGCCGCCAAATGCAAAATGCATTTGCTATGCCTAGTCGGGTGCAGTAGAGATTAGGGGGCATTGGGAGGTAAAAATAGCCAAAGGCAAGGATTTGCCTTGTCTGGTGTACATGCTCTAAAGAAACTTGATATAGCTCGTTCAAGATTAATTTGTTTTTTAAAAATAAGTTACACTAAAAAAAAAAGTTTTAGCCCTTTAAGTAGGAATTAATCTCGAAAAACCTACTCAAGCTTGAAAAAATATGTTGTTTAAAAGAAAGCTACTCGAGCTTGATTCGTATTTAGCTTACTAAAAACTCATTCAAAACCAATACTAGTAGTATTTTTAAACAAAACATGAACAATTAACTCATGATTCGTTCAATTCGTTTGACTATTCTTCATGAAAGTCAATGCCAAATAATTATCCATTTTCTCCATTTTAGGGAAAAAAATTCAATGCAACTGATACCGCATCCTTTATTCTTTTCACACTCTCCCAAAAGGACTTGGGGTGGGTGGTGCGCAGCCGTGTGTTGTGCGGTACCATGGAACCCATTCCTTTCAAGTAATTTGTGTTCCGATGACGCACTTAACGATATTCGATCGAGTTGATTTTGGGCACACTTGTAATACTCGACAAGTTCTATGCGATGGACGACTTCGATCGTTGGACCGACACCGGCGCGACCGTGCTAGATGCCGCACAACACACTGCATAACACAAGGCTGTGCAACACCCACCCCAAGTCCCTCTCAAAATGCTCTAGATATCATCTCCTATTCAACCTCAACGGTAGGGCTGGTGATTTTCGCTTGAGACTCAGGGTTTGGTCTATTTAAGATTTCAGGTTTTACTAGCAATTTTTTGGGCTATCAGATCAACTCACGTGTAGGTGTGGAAAAGGCTGAAGGAACTGTAGGGATTAGATTGAGATGTGTGCAAGATGGTTTGGGACACTCAACATTACAAAATAAATAAAAATTCCTAAATTGAACTAATTTCGATTACAAATCTTTTTTTTTTTACTCAGAGGGACAACCCTCGATAACAATATTCGTACAAATTAGTTGAACTTCTTATCTTATATCACTTGGCTACGTTTCATGCCAAACATTCAAAACTATCAAAAAGATTCCATCTTAATTTGGGTTTTGGTATTTTTGGTTATGGGAGCATTTCTAATGAGGGCTCTCTCATTTTGCTACAATGAGGGACTTAACCTTTTTCCAACTTTCCGGATCAAATTTCGACGATCCGAGCCGCTCAATATTTTTAAAATATGTTTTCAAGGTCCAAGCAAGGATTCGTAAAAAAAAAAAAACTCGGAAGGGCTTGATCCGATCAATTTTTGATAAAAACGCTATATATAACTTTTTATAAAAAATTGATTGGATCAAGCCCTTCCGAGTATTTTTTTTTTTTTACGAATCCTCGCGGTGAACCTTAAAAACATGTTTTATACACATCCAACGGTTCGGATCGTTGAAATTCAATCCGGAAATGAAAGTCCCTCACCCTAGCAAAGTGAGGGAGCCCTCATTGGATCCTTGTTGTTTTGGTTATTACTCTACAAAATTGGTTGGAGATAGAAGAGGCTGTTGTAACTTGTAACATTTGAGACTGCGACCAGGCAGAATTCAACTTCAAGTTAACCACTCACTCTACTAATTTAATGTGTTTGCGAAATAGAGCATCTCTTTTTCCATTAATAATTTTTTTTTTTTTTTTTTTTTGTAAAATCAATTTCTTTAAAAAAAGTTTATATTATTGATGTTTAGACGTAACTCTTTGTTTGAATTATCTTCAAAATATTTTATATCATTTCATCTCGACAAAAGGATTGAAAAATGAAAGAAAATATAGACCAAAGGTTTTAAAAAATGCAGATAAGACAACCCTAAAGATTAAAACAAATTTTATTTTCAAATTTTTTTCACCTTTGGTAAATGTTGGAATTTTTTTCCATAGCTTTTCATTTTTTTAAATTTTTTTGTTGACGAATGATTAATTCAAAACATTTAACGCTAACCTGCAGCCAACAATTAAAAAATGATCAAGAAGACAGAGACAATAATACCACCAAGTTCTTTTGTCCAAACACGCTAATCTTCTCTTAACATTGAGCTTATTAGAAAAACAAATAATTAAAAATAAAAAGTTTTCCCATGGTGGTGCAAGACGAAAAAAAAATCACATTATCAAGACCGCACCGTGTCTCTCTGCCTTTTCCCGCGGTAAGGATTTTTATTTTATTTTTCTTCATAGAGAAAAATAGAAGGAAATAGAAGATCCTAATTTCAAAATTGTGGACACAAGAGTTGGTTGCAACGGCTCTCAACATAATCGCACCTAAATCCAGCACATGCATGAAGGATAGTTGTTGGGTGAGAGAGAACAAGTTTAGGCTGCCAAAAGCTAAACTTTGGCATGAAATTTGAGATTCGGTGATTGTTCCAACTTCCAAATCTTTGAAAAACCCAAAATGGTCACTTCAGAAAGACCACCGCATAGCCAGATAGGCTGGCTACCAACCAAAGCCAAAAACAAATTTGGCAGGAAATTTTGAGAAAGTGATTGGTCAACCGGCAAAACCATTCTAGCTGGACCCACAAGGGGGTTCCGCCGCCGGTCGGTACCAATCCATATGTTCCCCTGGATTTATCGATTCTAGCTAGCGTCCAGATTTTGACAAGAGCTACTCTTGCTACAAAGAGCATCCACTCCTACTGAGATGTTAAGTTTTTGCATGTTAAAGTCTCCGTGTAGTTAAGGTATTTCATGTGCAATCTAATATATTATTGCATAGCTACTTTTTGCGAGAAGGGCTGTGTGAATAACTATTTAAAATTTCAAAATAAATACATATTTTAATTATTTTATACTATTGATGTAAATTATAAGATAATTTGGGATTGGAAATAACCCTATTAATCAGCACATTTCATAATTTAGGGGATCAAATCAATCTTTCCTTCGTCGATCAAAAGGAATGCAAATTTTCGGGACTTATGAGTTTTAAAATTAAAAGTCTGTAGTTCAAACTTCCACACACCAGAGCAATTTTTCAGTGCCGAGTGGGTACCATGTAGGCTCGGTCGTCCAATACACTTTTGGACCGCCGGATGCAATGTTCGGGTACCACGTAGACTCGGCCACGTGGTACCCATTCGGTACCCAAATTTTTTTCCATCATCAGACTCTTCCTGGCTGTAATCCCTACCCAAACAAAAACTAAGAATTAAAGAAATGACTCTCAAGTCTCAAACTATTTGATCGTCCCCTGTTGAAGAGTAAAATATGTATGATAATGCCTATCGCATTTTTCCGGCTTGACAAGGTGAATCAAGATAAATTGTATATATCTTATTCTTCTTTTTTTTTTTTTTAATTTGTTTTTCTGAACATATATGTTTCTTCTTCTTCATTTATAAAGAATTATGCTTGACAGTTCAAGATTATCTGATCCTTTTAGCATGTTTGATTTAAAAATAATGACGAAGGGGCGGGAAAACAGGAGCTCTGCGGTGTATAACCTGCGTTTGGCTTAATAAGCCAATTAGCTACTTCTTTTTTCTCTCTTTCTTTTTGTATAGTATGATAAGGAGCTCTGCATGTAGTTTCTTGGTGGATGCATAAAATATTCAGGTTCAATGAAGTTTCTTTCATGAAACGTCAGAGGGTTGGGAAAAAGAGAGAGGAGAAAATGGGGTAAACTGAAAATTTTAATCAAGGATAAAATGGTTGATATGGTGAGGTTGATATGGTGATGCTAAAAGAAATTTTCTATTTCTGAATGCCTTTACGTGGTTAGGTAAATGAAAAAGGCTAAATGAAAAAAAAAAAATCTGAAACAAGAAGCATAGAGTATGAGGTATTAACCTATTTTGGGGAATTTATGCACCCTTATTATTGATGGGGATTTCAATAAAACAAGAGTAGAACCATAAAAAGGTTATAATTGATACACAAGACGAAATCACGAAATTTTACTCCGGTCCTTGGTGTATGGTGGGGATACAGATAAAGTCAAAGCAATGGACAAAAGGCAAGGTTGTACAAATCAGTAGCAGAGGAATGAATGATCTTAACAATTTTATTAAGGAGATGAAATTTGTGGACCTTCAATTATTGGAAAGAAAATTCACTTGGTCAAACTCTGAGGATGAAGAAAAATGGAGTAGGATTGACAGTTTTTTAAGGGATCTTGAATGGCTAGATAGGTTCCAACTCAAACAATGGGGCTTTCCATGAACGATCTCTAATTATTGTCCCATTTTGTTGATCGATTATGATAGAGATTGGGACCATAACCATTAAAGTTCTTTAATAGTTGGGTAAAAAATCGCATACATATATCGTGTGTGTTATTGCTAGTGTTTTTATTTTGTAAGAGCATCAACAACAGCTTGGCAAAAAAATTTCCAAAAAAGGCTGGTGAACAGTGTATATTTACCTCACATCCCTTTCAACACTCCAACAATATCTCATATTTTACCTATCCTCTAGTAAAATATAATTTTTCTCTTTTTAAAATATTTACAATATAGCAGTATATACATGAATATATACTATATATATATATATACACACACTATATCAGATGTATGTACTGTATGTATTTACCCATTAGCACAAAACCCATCTCGTTTGGTTCATAGCCGCCGAAACTCCATACTCCATAGCCAGAACTCCATAGCCGCCGCCTCACACCGCCTCCATCAAATCGTTTGCTTCAGAACGGAACAAACCCACTTCGATTAGAACAAAATCCACTTCAATCGAAACAAATCCACTTTAATCAGAACAGAGATGAGAGAGATAGAGGCGTTCTTTGCACAGGAGGAGGAAGAAGGACAGAGAATAAAAAGGAATAATTAATTTGTTAGCCTATGAACAATGCTTAGGGGTTTCTAGAGATGAACAGTGGTCGGATGTAAAATAGCTAGCCGAATACCTAAGCTGCTGCAGGGGAGATTCTACCATTTTGGTGGGAAAAATAGCTCAGATGGGACATTTAGCAAATTTGTTGCACTTGCTCTAAAATGTTAAATTTCTCCCTCTTAATTAGGTTATTGATTTTTTTTTTTTGGCATTAATCGATTTGTACGATGGGCTTCAGTTGGTTTGGTGCATTAATTGCGAATCTTTAACTTGGCGTTCTTTGCACAGGAGGAGGAAGAAGGAGATAGAATAAAAAGGAATAATTAATTCGTTAGCCTATGAACAGTGCTTAGGGGTTTCTAGAGATGAACAGTTGTAATAACCCGAATTTTCGTAAAATAAAAATTCGAATTATATTTTAATAATAATAATTTTCTCGGAAAATTATTAAATCGTCGACCGATTTATTTAAATCAGTATATATCCGTCCGCGTAAATTCGTACACATGCCAAGGATAATACGGGAGAGAGAGAGAGAGAGAGAGAGAGAGAGAACCCAATTGGCCCATTTCCAATTTTGACCAAATCTCCCAATTTTGACTTTCCAATTATGGCATATCTTTCCATTTAGTGTGTTGTCTCTCTCAGGGAGACACAATTTACCCACTGACGCGCTTAGATTTACTAGCTATTAATTTCCCACCAATTATCAGTACATTTTGTTCCGGAAGATTGCGTAGTCGCGTAGAACCTACACTGCGAAACGTGACTAGGTGAATTCACCATGTGTTTATAGCATGACGCGCCTAAGGATCTCATGACGCACCTATAGATATCATAGCCTCGTAGCCTTTATCTCTCCGCAGTACAATTTGCTCCGGCAAAATAGCTAGTCGCGTAAAAAGTGAACAGAACAAGCACGTAGTCACATTATTTTCCCTAGCATTATTGGCCTAGTATGACGCACCTAGATTTTATGACACGCCTATAGATATGGTACCCTAATAGCCTCATGTCCCTTAGTCAGTGCAAATTAGTCCGGAAACTAGCCTATCGCGTAGAAATTGCACCGGAAAGACCCGTAGTCACACTGGCTTTACTAGACTAGCCATTATTACCCTAGGGAGAATATATTCTCTCATTTAAGATTGCGTCATAAGATAAGATTGCGTCATAGATAAGATCTTAGCCCTTATTAGCCTTATGCTCAATTGCAGTGCAAATTAGTACCGAAAATGTAGTTAGTCGCGTATTTCTGCACTGTGAAAGGTGACTAGGTGAATCTCCCCCTTTAATTCATGAACCCAAGGCTATGAATCAATAGCCTTGAGCCTATTAGACCTATGGGAAAACCCCCTCATTATAACGCGTCATAGATACACCACATGATGAAGATTCATGCATTAATGTGGAGCAATTTCCAAGAAGGAGAGGGAGAGAGGGGGGCCGGCCATGAGAGGAAGGGAGAGAGCTCACCCTTTGCCTATAAATAGAGGCCTCACTTCACTTGAAATCTCACACCAAAATCCTCTCTCACTCTCATAGTTTCTAGTATGCTTTCTAAGTAGTTTTTGGTAGAAAATCCCAAAGTTCTTCAAAGTTCTTGAGTGTTCTTCATGAAACTCAATGAAACTCAACCTCCACCACCACTCTCCACCCTCCAAAGCCGCCTCTAGATCTTAGTTTCGAAGTTCCGGCGAACCCTCCGGCG
>JAXBDA010000432.1:0-86672 GCA_036023075.1 Gaultheria prostrata | reverse complement strand
TGGAAAACACGTTTTAAACACATTGGACGGTTCGGATCATGCAAAAACATGTTTTAAACCCTTAAAAACACCCAAAACCCTTCGGTCCGGGATCCTTGACAGGATAATTGGTGTATATATATATATATGTGTGTGTGTGTGTGTGTGTGTGTTTGTGTGTGTGTATGCCTATAGATAGATTCCATGACATTCAATAAGCATTTAAAACTGCAATAAATACCGGTAGCAAGTGAGTGGTGGATAAATTTACAAGATATTTAGGGGGTTGGGAAGCACAATACCTATGTGTTTGCTGTCCAAGCCCAAAGTAAGTTGCAAGTGTGGCCATCTGCATAGAAAAGCATGATTATTCAAAATTCAAGAGCTTAGACCAACCAAAGCCTGTAATATTACGACATTATCATAAAACCTCAAATCTGCAAAAAGTGCAAGATATAACAGTATCACGTACACTGGCTCCTGGATTAACTCTGGAAAACAAAATTTAGGAAATACGTAACTAATAATTGTAAGACTAGACAACATAGGATTAGAAATGAAACAGTCCACGAGATGGTAGATGTAGTACCTACAGAGGAGAAGTTGAGGGAAAATAGGCTTAGGTGGTTTGGACATGTCTATCGTAGACCAGCGGATGCAATAGTTAAGAGAACAGATAGGACAACTTTGCATAGCAACGCTCCAAGGAGGGGAAGACCCAAATTGACATTAGATGCGGTAGTGCGCAAGGATTTGAGTCTACTAGAGCTAAGTGAGCAAGCAGCACTTTGACAGAGCTCAATAGAGGAAAAGGATTCATGTAGCCGACCCCAACTGATTTGGGACATAAGGCTCAGTTTGGTTTGGTTTTGGTTACGTAACTAATAATTAGTTGAAACAATATGTGAAAAGAACCATCTTGACACAGCTTAGACAGAATCCTAGGTCGAGCAACATAATAGAAACTATAGACAGTACACATAGATAACAAAGGGAGGAGTTGAAATCCCCTCCAGCAAAGGGAGTGATAACAAAGTGAATATATGCAATCTCATACTTTCTTGGCTTGATTGTTGACTGGATACGTAATCTCTCCTCTAATTGTTTTCACTCAAACTCAGGAAATGGGGCCCCACTACCCATGAAATTTAAAGTCGAAGCTCAAGTCTAATCCAACAAATTAAAAAGGCAATTATGGAAATTACTAGCTACTTATTGGTTTTTTTTTTTTTATTGGCATAGCTAATTATTGGTTTACATTCCGTAAAGAAACAGTACAATCGAAAGAGAAACGGATAGGTGAAAATTGGTACCTCAGAGCAACCAATCCAAACCAGAATCATATGACTGTTGAAAAAACAGTAATGATAGATGCCCAAATGAGACTACAATGCAGTGTCAAAATATCAGCCGCTGGAAATGTAAAATGGACACATCCTCTAAAAGCAGCACACCACCTGATGTGAAAAATCGTATTTTCTTGTTTTTTATCCATTCTTTTTTTTAACTCTTCAAGTTTTAAACCAATTGGTGGACTCGTTATGTATATACACTGTAATCTTGGCCTCAAGGTAGAAAAATGCCAAATTTGACATCTATTGGGAACTGTCAAACGCTGCCTGAGAAATTGAAGATATGGGTTGAGTGTTCCAAATTGCCGAAAGTAATCATTATCCATGCTTCAAGCGGAGATGCTCTAATGGACAGAAACATAAATATGGCGAAGTCTGGGAATTATATCCACACACATATAGATGACATTACTACAAATCCCAAATGGCCAACGTCACATTCCCAAATCGTACTTAGCCCAAATCCCAAATTACAAAGGTTGAGTAGCTTTGGTACAAATACCTATGTCAACCATAAAATGCACAACATTGTTAGTTCAGATAGAGATATACCTTCATGTCACCAGCTCTCCTCCCAAACCTCTGAGTTAACAGAGCCAACGAATCAATCGTGCCCTTGGGCTCTGGCGGCGGCCTATTGATCTCTGCAAATGCCTCCCTGATCCGAGCACAGTCGAACCTCAGTATATTGTGACCCGCCCATATCCTTCCTATTACACCGAAAATATAAGGAAATTAACAGATTCGTAAATACAAACACGAGAGAATCCCGGAGCTCCATAAAACCCCAAACTACTAACAATAAAAAAAATATAAAAAACCCACAAATCACCAAAACATCACATTGGACTATATGTCGATCATGATTTGGTCATTATGGGTAGGTTAAAATCCTTAAAACGCAGATTAAATATATATGCAGTATCACGAGGTCTATCACTAGAAATCCAATCACTATTGAGCTCGTTAAATTATACATTATCTGGTAGGATCATAAATAACCTCATTATTAATCCCGTTTCTAAATAATTAAATGTAGACGGAGTTATATACGGAATCAATATATTTACACACGTCTCATTGTAACCTTCCTATATCTCCCCCATGAAAACTACCCAACAAAAGTAGTACTAAAGACCACCGAGGTGGTTGTCAGGATGGGAGAAGTGAGTGAAATAGATTCTGTCCCTCCTCCTGTATGGTCACGCCCAAGGCGCTTGCAACGCTGGTTGCCCCTCCCACCCCTTTTTGTGTTAAAATAAAAAACCCACAAAACCCCAAAAACTAAATAACTAAACCCCAAAAACCCACAAAACAAATACATAAATGTACGGAGAGAGAGAGACCGTGGAGAATGTCGTAGACGCGGTCGGCGATTTGGTCGAAAGTGGGGGAGGAAACGACGGCGTCCTTGGAAATGCCGTTGCCGCGGACGGACAAGTTGGAGATGAGGGATAGATCGGTGGGTCGGAGGAGGGTGGAGAAGCTCTCCAGCTCCACCAGCTTCCTGGGGCAAACCAGAATGGATCCGAATTCAAGAAGCCCGAATCCCTGTCCGGTTCGGGTCGGGACCGTCGTCTCAACATCGAAGAATGCTATCTCCGACCGCTCACTACTACCCGAAACCATTGATAGACAGGCGCAGCAGCAGCAGCAGCGAAGAGAGAGAGAGAGAGAGAGAGAAGGAGATGATGTTGATGCGAAAGGGAATCCAATGAGAATGTATGTATAGATATAGAGATATAAAGATATAAATGGAGGATTTTGGGAGACGATTGCGGAGATTCTGGTGATACAGACGGAAAAGAAAACTTGACAAATGAGACAAACGAAACAAGGAAAAGCGTGTTGGCTGTTTAATTTTGGGTCTCCCTTTTGGATATTCTTTGAGTATGTCAAAGGTGGCTTTTTTAGTACTCCTTTCTATATGTACTATCCTATGGTTTAATAATTAATACCAAAGGAGCTTGTTCTACAAATTTCGTCTGTTTTACTTTTTTTTTTTTAATAAAGGAACCTACATTAGATTTAACAAAGTGCTGAGTATTTAAATGGAAATTGAATTTCACACCCCCCATTTCAACATCTGAACTCCCTTTTTATTTTTATTAGGGTGAAATTACTGAAAGACCCCTTCATTTTATAATTCTTTGGGGAATGCAAATATGTTGAAATGAAGGGGTATTTCAATAATTTCACCCTAATAAAAACAAAAAAAATGCAGATGTTGAAATGAGGATGTGAAGTTCAATTCCTATTTAAATTCCTACAGAATCATCAACTAATTGTTCAAAGATAAGAACAGGAGGAATTGATAAAGAAACATAACTAAAGCTAAAGCCTTTTTTTTTTTTTTTTTTTGAGAAGTAGAAAGGAATTTCATTAAAAACATCAAGAGGAAAACACCAAGTCCAACAAGATCCATAACTGCCAATCGTAACAACGAATGTGCTAAAGCCTATTTAGCCAACAAATTTGCACACCGATTTGCTTCCCGTCGCACATGATGGACTTCCGCCGCACCGCATCGTTCCATGAGAACCCTGCAATCAAAATATCAACCTGCTAAGTGAATGAAAAGCATCATGAGGTCGTTTCAGAATATCCCTCACCAAATATGCATCACATTCAACTTCGATGTTTTTGATGTTAATGTCAACAGCCATTTGAAGGTCATCCCTTTTTTTAAACTGCAACGCCCACAATTTTGCACCTAAAACCGAAGTGTTCCCAATCGATCTTTGGTACCCCTCAACCCCCAGTCACCATTACGCCGTCTTACCATCTTTCATTACATTTGTTCGATTTTTTAGATTGATATATTGTGAGAGAATTACTTATCAGAACGTAAAAAAATGTAGTTTGCAAAAAAAAAAAAAAAAAACTCGGACATGGACACGAATTTACAAATTCTGAATTTCCGCTATTGTAATTTCGATAATTTTAAATTATAAGCTATCAAATCATTTGATGTATGAGTAAATAATGACTTATTGATTTGACATCTTATAGTTCCAGAATACCAAAACTATTGAAAATACCTTAGTAGAAACTTAGTCCAAATAATATTCACAATTACTGATACGAGCGATACGTTTCATTATTCGTATGGTTGGAACATCAGGGTGATATCAGGTATGGTCCACGGCATTCACATTATACAAGATTATGATTGACAATAATACAATAGTACTTTTCAAATTATAGTATTTCACGAAACTATTACATAAATTACACTCAAAGTTTTTTTAGGATGAAGCTAGACGTGCCGGCTGTTCCACACACAATAGCTCCCAATACCACGCACGTAAAATAATTAAGAAAACTCAATTGGATAACGGACATGATTGATTAATATACGTTGCCTTTGTGCATGGATAATCTAATGCTTAAACTGCCGTAACCAGCTAAATAACTGTTATCGTTTAGTTTTGGCTCTTTGTTTCTTTTCCCTCGTAGTTCACTTCTCACGTCTTCTTTTCCTTTTCTTGACCCACAAACCAGCTTTGGCTTTCTCGGTCTACCTAGCTTGTCATCTATGCCAATTGCCAAACAACCCAGGGTTCTCTTTTCTTAGCTGGTCCGGCTCATGGGCTTGTTGACTTAGATTAGTCTTGATCTTTTTATTTACAAGTTAAAACCATGGGCTTTGGGCCTAACTAGAACCTTCTAATTTAAGGGCCTAACTAAATACAACATACTAAAATAAAAAAAGGTCCCATCACAATATTTTATGAACCATTTACAAACATTATAATTTTAGCCCAAATACAAAATACAAACAAGTCATGAGAAAAATGTCCAGATTCATTGGAGATAAAATTATCTCCCCACCTCATTTTATAAAATGGACCTCATTTTATCACATCAACCTCATTTAATTAAATAACAAACTCAATTTCAACAGGGATAACTGGTCCGGCTCTTGAGCAAATAGGCCATGTTGAGCCGAAATTCTACAATAATTAATTGAACATGTATGCATGATGATAAAAAAAAAAAAAAGTGTCCTTAGTTTCGAAGTATGTGAAATTTTTTTGCCCTTTTATTTTTTACTCCCTCCGTCCCTTAATAAGTGTAGATATTTTCATTTTTGGCTGTCCCTTAATAAGTGTGTGTTTTGAAAAGTTAGTGGGTACATTTCCTATTTTGCCCTTAAAAGTAGATTCCTTTTTGAAAAGTTAGTGAGTATTATTATATTGATAATGGTAAGTAGTGGAAAGTAGATGTAAAAGTTGATGTTAGAGAAAATAAGTTGGAATTACGAGGTAACACACTTAAAAAGGGACGGAGGGAGTATTTTTTGGGTACAAAAGAGTATTCCATTCCACATTCCACACCAAAACCAGATCAGCTATCCCAAAGAAGAAGACCCCCAATTGTGGCATTACCCGGATTATATTACCATCCGAAGACCGATCGACGTTTATCTAGAGTGCTGTCACGCTCTCAAGTTTCCGACATGAATAAATAACATCCTTTCATAAATAAGTCAATGCATTTTCTAGCTAGTCAAAGTTCAAGATTCCTCACAAGTCAAAGTCATACATACTTCAGATCAATGGCGTGGCAAGAAAATTACACGAGTGAGGGCACAATTAAACCATAAACGTCAGTACTTTGTAGTGTCAAAAGAATTAATCTTTTTTAATAATCTAATATGCCTTGATTTTCATTTGAAATGAGCCTCTCTTGACTTACATACATTTTATCAACAAATGTGCCTGATAGCATATTTGGGTCCAAAGGGAGGTCTGTGGTACGAGTTAGTTAAGAAATTTCCAACTCTCTTTAGTTGTTAACACACTAATTTTTTCACTAATCCTTGTTGATGTATATCCTAAGAAAAAAAAAGGACTTACATTTTATGGTAATATATGAATCCGTAAAAACGTAATAGTTTCGAGGCAAACATTCAGTGAATTGAAGTTTGTTTGCGAGTAATTAGTTATTCGATGGTTTTGGAGTATGGCCGCATGGTGCCTTAAAGTCCTTCTCCATCACTTTTTTTTATCGGCCTTCATCATCACATATGTAGGTAAAACTCATATATTTAGTCTCGAGTCTCACATAATGATATTATAACGCCACATAGTGGCAAAATCACTAATTAGTATTTTGTATAAAAAAAAATGATGTACCGGTGAAATTTCTGATACATTTTTTTACAAGAATGAAAAAAAAAATCCCTAAAATCGAATGTGGGCTTGTGCCCACACTGGTCTTATAGTGGCTTCGCCACTGCTTAAGAGTCAACTGTGTACCGTACCCCAATATGAATAATACATAAAAATAAAGTTATTACATTGACCGAGTCAAAGAGATGAAACAATGTAATAGAGTTACATGATTATCTTCCAAGAATAAGTTCATGAGATAAATAGATAACTCTTCCATGCATGCTCTCCAATTCCAAATGCAAGCACTTCACGCTAGGGGTGAGCAAGAACCCGCTCAACCCGTCCCGACCAGAAGGGATTCGGTCGGTTTGGAGCATAGTAATAGGTCGGGTAAGGGTTGAGATTTCTCAAAAAATTGATTTTCGGGTCGGGTGTCGGTTCAAAGTGTAACAAATCCGACTAGGATAATACTATATAATATTATGAGTGATAAGTGGTGTTGTACAGATGGCGTAATAGGATTGGACATGAGGATTACACTTACCCTTTCCAAGATCTATCGGTTTCAAAATTTAAATTTCCAACACAACACAGCAATTACACAACGTGTAGAGTGCAAGAGTACATTGAGTATTTACTTTTTACATCTGTCATTTTCTTCTCCCAACTTCGACTCTCTCTTCCATCAGACATCCAATTTCAAACACCTTTCTCTCTCTCTCTCCTCTGCTCTTTAGAAACTACTCCACCCACTACCTGTAACGCAACCTTGAGCAGCAACAAGCACGGTCCACCCTCTCGCCGACCACCACCGGAGCAACTGGCTCTAAAGAGTACAAATGCCGAAAAGCTAGTTAATACAGTTGGTCGTTCATCAATGGATGCGTTTTCTGTCTCCGTCACTCTCATCGTATTTCCCTTCTTCCTATACAAACCCAGATTTGAAAGTTTTTTTTTTTGTTGGGTTTGAACCCAAAAACCCGACGAAACCCGAGCCACCCTATTTGTTTAGTTCCTCAGCAGTCTCGATTCGAATTCGGGTGCACATTTAACAAACCCGACGTGATCGGGTGGCGGCAAACCTGGCCCGAATTGACCCGTGCACACCCATACTTCACGCAATCATGTCATACTCCATGAGGGGTACCTGAAATTGTTAAGGTGAGCTCCCTAGCCCAGTAGAGAAACTTCTACTAAACCAAATGCCAATGAAATGAATGTGCATGACAAAAATGAAAGTGCAAGACAGAAAGTGGGTTGGGAATCACGGAACAATGTAAATAACTTATAAGTAGCCATTGAAGTGAATTATACATTCATAAGTCCCTAGATTCCCTTACTATCAATTTGTCGTACCCAATACGTACTCAATTCCTCATCTTGTCAAACACACTCAATTCATCATGTAATCAATTTGTCGTCATTAAGTTTTAGAGATTCCTAGCGACTCACTTGAAGTGGTCCTAGTATAGTTCCGGGCGTTCGAGACCCCGTGTATTCTCCCCCTTGGCCAAGGTCTATTTCTAGCGACACATCTGTTGGATGGCCCTAGTATCATTTCGGGCATCAAGTGATCCCATGTACATCATTTCAAATATTCATTCTCAATTAAACGTTCATCTATACCCCCTTATGTGTCGTCGTATAACTCATGCCTCTTATTAGCATTCAAACGATGTTAAATAACTGTTACTCGACATAAGACATATCCCAGGGTCCGTGTCATACACTGTGTCCCATTAGATAAGCTAATGATCAACCAAGAGTATAAAATCCCAAACACCCAACATCATATAAATAAGTGTTTCCGGAATAGGATATCACGTTTTAAGAGTAAATTAGGTGTTCGAGGACAACAAAATGACCACGATTGAAAAACAAACATTGGGGACTCCACTGCAAAAACTGTCTGGGCGGTCATGGGGACCCGCCCAGGATTTCTAGCAAACCTAGTAACAACAACAACAACCCAAAATTTCAGGGGATGTTCATGAAAGCATGAATTTTCATAGATCCAAGTTCAAACATCAACTCATAGACTAACAATGGGATGGTGTACCAACTAATTCGAGCAAGAAATTAACTATGACCACAGATCAAGACAACAATCAACTAACATGACTAGAAAGGGAAATTGATTGGGGGGGGGGGGGGGGGCGTGTTTAAATACACTTAGCATTAGTAAAGATCTCCCTATCTCAATGGAATTGATCTCCAAATTGAGGAATCAATCAAACCCTACCTCCAACTTTAAGTTCCATCTGAAATGTGAGCTTCCAAGGAGATACAAGCGAAACCCGGACTATGACTTGATTACGTGTGAGGGTGAGTGGATCTATGAGTTGGTGGAGTGAGGGAGGTGAAATTGGATGTGTTTAGGATAGATTTTAGAGAGAGAGTGAGGGAGGAGGGGGCCGGCTGTGTCAAGGGGGGAAGAGAAATAGATTTTCTCTCTCTCCTTTCTCCCTTATATACTCACAATTCAAATAATTACACCACATAACCTTATAATTACTAGTGTGCTACCAAATGACCCAAATCTAATCTATATCACTTAACGACCCGCAATCTAACATTTTAAGTAATTCCACACAATTCCCCAACTTTATTTTCAAAAAATTATTTGAAATGATGGGTCCTTACCAGTACGCCTTCTCTGGGAGGGATCCAATTCTCAACCTTTGGGATTTGTAGACTGATCACAGAGTTGGCTAGCTCAACTTCATGCACCAAATCCTCATTCATAGTAACAGTATGCGGCGGGGCAACAAATTCCTCCTCATCCACCGTCCTATTCCTCCAAAGCCACACCATATGGACACCAAACGCCAACTAGTCATTTCCTTGTTCCCCCATTTGGCTAGTTGCAAATTCTGATCAAAGATGGTTCTTATGTAAATAAAGTAACAAAAAAATGCAAATTCTTTACCTAATCTATTATTAGTGAGACCTCTTTAATTATACTTCACACTCTTTTATGCCATTATAAACATTTATGATAATATCGGCATCAAAACCTTCAACAATGTATTTTTCCGTGTATGTGATCAAGAAATTTATCAAAATTTCACCTCTATCGTATTGTGCAATCTAAAAAGATAAATTATGGACTTTTTCTGTTCAAAACTTGACACAATTTCGAAAAAATAGTCAGAGTTTAAAACGTATGAGGATGTTCATGAACTAATATTTTTGCAATTGAAGTTATAAAAAATAAAATAAAACACGGAAATAAATTCAAACCAATCTGCTCATAGTAATACTATTAACATCAGATGGGCAGTATTTTACTAGCCTCCTTTGGCAAAAAAACTTAAACCAATTTTTTGGTTTATTCGATTTGTCTTTATTAAAAAAAAATTCGCAAATGTTAGTTTTGCATCAAATTTTTGTGGTTCATTGGTTCCTCTCGACGAGACGAATTTAAAGAGTAAAGTTATAGTCAAAACTAATTTTTTTTTAATAAAGCAAAAAATATGTGGTTTATTGGTTTAATTTTGGCTTTATTCAAAAAATAATTAATTTTCACTATAATTTCATACTTGTTAGATTCATCTCGTTGAGATGAACCAATAAACCATAAAAATTGACGTAAAACTAATAAATGCAAAAAAAATTTGAATAAAGACAAAACGAATAAACTCTAGCCCATTTTTAGATTCAAATTTAAAATTTGACCCATTGGATCATGAACCCATTTCTTTTTTCATAAAAATCGACAACCCAAATCATCTTTCGGATTTTCCAAGGCTAGTTTGAGAGGGGGAGGGAGACTTTCGCCGGAGACTTTCGATTAGTTGCCGGATTTTGACGGAGCAACGAAAGCCCTTTCGATCAGTCGCCGGAACTTCGTCGGAGAAACCCAGCCAACGTTCGCCGGAGCTGATCATCTCTCTTATTTACATGTATGTCATTGGATATTTCTAAAACAATAGACTTGGGTCAAAACTGGAGTTTGCGGAAGACGCCTTCTCTGCTGAGCAATGTTGAAGCTTCCCCCCCCGAAAACCCCACTCAAAACCAGAAGACCTCCTATCATCTCAAGACCCATATCTTCACCGTCTACTTCTTCACGTCTATCTTCTTCTCCTTTCGCATTCAATCTCACCGACACTATCCTTAACTGTAACAACCCCAATCAAGCACTCCAAATCTTCAATCGAGCTTCCTACCAAGTCCACCCAGCCAAGAACCCTTGGGCCTATTCTGCTATCATTCACGTCTTAACCAGGGCCAAACTGTACGTGAAGGCAAGGTGTTTGATGAAAGACCTCATCGAAAACCTCCTACAGACCCGAAAACCACATCGCTCTTGTTTGTCGGTTTTCAACGTGCTTAGCCGATTGGAAACCCCCAAATTCGCACCCAATGTGTTTGGAGTGCTAATAATAGCGTTATCTGAAATGGGTTTTGTCGAAGAGGCGTATTGGGTTTATAGGAAAATTGGGCAATTGCCTTCAATGCAGGCTTGCAATGCACTCTTAGACGGGTTTGTCAAGATGCGTTTGTTTGATTTGATGTGGGAAATTTACGGGGAGATGATTTCGCGAGGAGCATTGCCTAGTTTTGTGACTTATGGTGTATTGATTGATGCATGTTGTAATCAAGGAGATATGCCAAAAGCATGCGTGTTGTTTGATGAAATGCTTGAGAAGGGAATGAAACCTACTGTTGTGATATACACGACTATAATACGTGGTCTGTGCCTGGAGAGTAAAATTTCTGAAGCGGAAGCAACTTACAGGCTGATGAGGGAATCTGGTGTACTTCCCAATCTGTATACGTACAACACTCTAATGGATGGGTACTGCAAAGTGGCCAATCTTCACAAAGCAATTGACTTGTATCGAGAAATGCGGCGTCATGATTTGCTGCCTAACGTTGTTACATTTGGTGTCCTGGTTGATGCGCTCTGCAAAATGGGGGAATTGGTGGCTGCTAGAAATTATTTTGTCTGTATGACTAAGTTTGGTGTCGTTCCTAATTTATTTGTGTACAATTGCTTGATTGACGGCTATTTTAGTGCTAACAATCTGTCTGCAGCAATGGATATGTATGCAGAGATGAAAGGGCTCGATATTTCTCCTGACGTCTTCAGTTACAGCATTCTTGTAAAGGGTCTTTGTGCTGTTGGTAGATTGGAAGAAGCATATGAGTTGTTGGGGAACATGAATAAAGTGGGAATCCTGGCAAATTCTGTGACGTACAATACAATAATCAATGGGTATTGTAAAGACGGCTATGTGGAAAAGGCTCTGGAGTTGTGCTCTCAAATGACTGAGAAGGGTATAGAGCCCAATCTGCTCACCTTTTCTATTCTCATAGATGGTTACTGCAAGATAAGGAAAATGGATGCTGCCATGGAAATTCATGCCGAGATGGTAATCAAAGGCCTCGTGCCTGATGTGGTCTCTTATACAGCTTTGATTGATGGACATTTTAAAGATGGTAATCCAAAAGCAGCCGTCCGGTTGTACAAGGAGATGCTAGAAACTGGCCTGACACCTAATGCATTTACTCTTAGCTGTTTAATTGATGGACTATGCAAGGAGGGAAGAACCAATGATGCAATCAAACATTTCTTGGAGCAAACTAGAGCCGTCACTACTAAAGGTGAAATGGATCATGTGGATTGGAGCGATTGTGCACCAAACCATGTAATGTATACAGCTTTAATTCAAGCGCTATGTGAGAATGGTCGAATTTTCAAAGCTAGTAAGTTTTTGTTCAACATGCGTCATGTTAGCATGAAACCGGATGTGCTCATCTATTCGCTCATTATTCAGGGTCATTTTCAGGCTAAGCATAAGTTTGATGTGATGATGCTGCAAGCTGACATGTTAAAGCTGGGTATCATGCCAAATGCAACCGTATTTCATGTCTTGGCTAAAGGTTATCGAGAGGTTGGAGATCTTGAATCAGCTCAAAAGTGTTCCGAGGAATTATCAAAATGACAGCTTAGCGCTATATTCGTTGATCTCGGGGCTTTGGAAATGGGAGAGTGGATTCACACTTATGTTAACCAGAGAAAAGAACTCGGTAAAGTCTTGTGCCTAAACAATGCTCTGATAAACATGTATGCAAAATGTGGGGACATTGAAATTGCAATAGGTTTGTTCGATAGCACAAAGAAAAAGGATGTCACAACTTGGACATCGATGATTGTGGGTCATGCATTGCAAGGTCAAGCTGAGGAAGCGCTGCGACTTTTTGCAGCCATGAAAGAAAAACACAAACACTTGAGGGCCAAAAAGAGGAGTTGTGATTCTTGGAGTGGTTTATTAATTGTCCCAAACGATGTCACTTTCATTGGAGTTCTAATGGCGTGTAGTCATGCAGGGATGGTGGCAGAAGGAAAAAAGCATGATTGAAGATTACGGTGTGAAGCCGAGGCTCTCTTACTTTGGTTGCATGGTAGATCTTCATTGCATAAGTGGGTTATTACAAGAATCTTATGACCTTATTCTAGATATGCCAGTCCAACCGAACGCAGTGTTTTGACGGACTTTGTTAGGTGCTTGTGGCAGTAGAGGCAACATTGACCTGGCTGCAGAAGCTCGTGCCCAAATACTTGGATTGGAGGGTAGTCGAGTTGGTGATAATATCATTATGTCCAATATTTTCGCTGCTAAAGGTATGTGGGATGAGAAGATAGATGTTAGAGAGAAGATGAAGCAACGGAGGGCTCCTGGTTGCAGTTCAATTGAGGTTGGAAGTCTGACAAACGAGTTTCACTGCAGATGATGATTATCCTTTGAAAACAGAAATTTATGAAGCCCTTGAGTATTTGATTGAAACGATGAAAGTGTGAATGTATTCTAATGCAATCCTCTATTTTAGGCAGTAAATCGAGATCACATCATATCGGGATCGTATCGTTATCAAATCGGGATCGCATCGTGATCAAATCTTGTGATCTTTTTCCTTTTTTGGTGTAGCTTTTATCTATTTAAACATGTATTAGTTTCATTGTTTTGTATTCCGATTATCAGTAATATATCAGTTCTTCTCTCCTTTAGTTTGTCACAGAAAGCTCACGGATACTCTCCGGGGATGTCAAGCTCATCATAGTGTTGATAATATATTATACGTGTTTGAAGAAAATCAAACAAGATGAGCAAGTAAGTTGCTCCTTTTTGACATGGTCCAAGTTGAAGCTCTAAAGGGTAAGAATGCTTGGAAAAATAAAGCATTCTTGAAGCAGTAAAAATGAAGAATTTCGTAAATGGCAAGAAGCTACATGTTTTTAAAGACCAGCAGTGAAAGAAAGTTGTAAGTTTCAATGTAATACACTGGTAATGTTATCCAGAATTATACAAGTACACCTCCTCGCGCACAAGAATATAAATTTCTCATTGTATCATTTACAAGAGAAGACTACTTATCTTGCTGCAATCTAATCCTATGTAATGAGTATCCATAACCCTTAAGATTAAGCGGCTTGGGCAATTGGCTCTGGCTGCCCCCTTCGCCCCCCGATTTGACGTTATTTACTTGTCATGCCATCGGGTGTATTTCCTTCTCTGCCCTCGCCAAGTCGGATGAAGCTTCTTTGAGAAGCTTTGGAGGACCAGGCATGTACGTTTCCCTCTCTCGCCGTCTTCTTCTGTACGCCCCACTCTCCCTATCTCCATCATCTTCCATACCTTTCTCTCCCCATCGCACACCCACGTCAAAGCGCAAACAAGAAGAAGAAGAAGAAGATCGGCTGTTCCAGTTCTTGCGACGACTAGAACAGTTAATAGCTTTCCCCTCTCCCTCTACGCTTGTCTCCTTTTCCCTTTATTTGTCCTTATGATTAATTTAGATGGTATATGTTTCTCCTCATGAGTAATTTGTCGGGGGTGGGGTTTTGATGTAGAGACTTTTTGTGGGTTGTGCAGAGGGAGGGGCGTTATTAACCTGAAGAAACTTGGTTTAATCTCGTCAACTCCAAACAAAAGCTTTGAAGTATTGGTAGGTATTTGAAAGGGTTTATGAATTCCATTGTTTGTTTGGGTTTTCCAAGGGTTTCCACACCATTAGGTCGTTCTTTTCCGGCCAGAGATGATTTTGTTTATTTTTTGATAATAATTCGTTATTTTGTTTTTTATCTTTTCATAATAATTCGTTTGGTTTTTGTGGGATGTACAGAGATAGAGGGGTTTTTTGGCTGGAAGAAGTTTGGTCGAAGTTCATCAAACGGAATCAAAAGCTTTCAACTTTCAAGTGTGAGCAGGTAATTGAATGAAAGGAATTATGAATTTCACTGCACATGTCTTTCTTCTTAAGTATAAAAGAAAATACGAACTGCAGACTCACGAAATCATGAGTTTCTTGAATTCAATTCAAAGGGCATAAATGGAGCATATGTTTTTTTTTTTTGGTTTAGCATTTTAATGTGCTTTGCACCTTGGTCAATAGGCTTCAGGTTCCTCCCCAGTCCCAAATTGATAGTTAAACCAATGCAATGTAAATCTTCCCCAAACAAATCACCCAGGTATAATCCTTTCTATATTAAGATTTACATTTTTGTTTCAGATGCATTTTGGGTTCACTTTGTCATTGATTTTATACGAGACAGGGAAACGTTTACCATGCTAATCTTTGATGAATGTTCTAAATATTTGGACATTCAAAATGAACAACTCGGACCGTCAAAGCAAGACTCATGGTGGATTAGCGTTTGATCGTAGACTGGTAGAAACATTTGTTTGGGCCTCTAGGCATGCAATTGATCTTACTCGATGTGTTTATGAGAATAATCGGTTACTTCACTGAACTGTAGGATTAATGCTTGGCTTGGAAAGTAGATCCTTCTACAATTTTCTGCAAACCTGATTTCTGCTTATATTACAGATACGATCACATGATTGACAATGTGTCGTGATCTTTACTCGAGCCTTGCATGAAAGGGATGTCCAGAAACTGCGGGAGAAATGCCACCCCATAGGAATTTTTGATAGGTAATGTATCCTTAATGCCTGCCTGTATTTTGTCCTACCTACTAGCCTTTGAAAATAGAATGTCTTACCTACTAATAAGGTAATGCTTGTCATAATTTTTCCTTCACCATTGCTACTTTAGCTGCCGCCCAGAATATACGAAAGATTTATAGACTGGTTCTCATTGACACACCATTGGCCTCCATACTTACTTTGAATGTATAACACCAGAGGTGTTAATTGCTTCTCCTGTCTCATTCCCACTTTCTCTGATCATGACACAATTACAAACATATTTTGCTTGTCTTACACCTGGAAAAACTTGAATGTATGATGAATGATGTAAACTCTAAAAGGACATTTAGAGTATTTACCTCAAAATTATCCCTGTAACTAATCCCATTATGGTTTTTCTGCCAAGTTGGGAAATTTATTACTGATGTAGTCTTCCTATTTGACTTCAATATGAATGTGATGACTGATGACATTGATCGCATAAGAGTACTACTCTTCTTCCGTTCTTGTTGGTGATATTGGTCTGCTCCTGGTTTGTTTCTGTACAGGAACAGGAAGCAAATGAGAGCTTCTTTACTGAATTTCGGTCTTTTTGTGGAACATAAATGTTCATGACAGCCGCCCACTGGGTTAATTATAATAAAATGCTTAGATATAAAGATTGAGATACACAGTTAGTGAGTGGTCAACAATTGGATAAGAATATTGCTACTCAAATGTAGATCATCGATACTTTTGAATCATCAGTCAGAGTTACTCTATTTATTACTCCTACTTAACATACGATACACCTTCCTTAGGGATAAAAAAAAGAACATGGATGTATGGATTTAAAGGGAGAACATAGTGCCAAATTACGGCAACGAGGCAATGTAGCAATCAGTTATGATGAAATATTTTTCTGTGAAGTGTTAACTTAGGTTTCCAATTTCCATTGCTCCTAAACAATTTCTTGCAAAGAATGGAGTTTGTCTATTTTAGTTCTTTAACTTCAGTACGTTTTCTCTGTTTTACCATCCTGGGGTTCTGCCATAAACTCCTAAGTGGAATTCCTTGTTGCGAGAAATTTGATGTCCTTGTACCTTTGTTTTCAGCCTTCTTGTGGCAGTTGATGCGGTTTAATATGCTTCAACTCCTGAAAACCTCGAGGCCCCGCTATCAAGGGAGGGAGTTTACAGACGCTGATATTCTAAATTGGGCCAACAAAAAAGTGAAGACCACGGGAAGAACTTCTCACATAGATAGTTTCAAGGTTAGTAAGTTGATATTAATTTTTTAACAGTTTCTTTCGATACAGATTATGACTGACTGGTTTTGTTGTGGATTGTTATTCAGGATAAGAACCTTTCGAATGGATTATTCTTCCTTGAACTTCTCAGTGCTGTTGAGCCAAGGGTTGTCAATTGGAACCTTGTAACCAAGGGTGAAAGTGGTATGCATTTTGCCACTCAAAGTTTGTGTGAGAAATCTTCTAGTGACTATGAAGCGACAAAAATGATCTTTTTTCTTCTTATTATTATGATAGATGAGGAGAAGAAATTGAATGCCACATACATAATTAGCGTTGCACGAAAGCTTGGATGTTCAATTTTCTTGTTGCCTGAAGACATCATGGAGGTGAGACTGTAATTGTGTTGAATTTGCCCATTTGTGCGTCCCTTAAGTTCATGTTTTGATGCGAAATTTTGTTTATTTTAGCCAAGTTACCATATTTGATGATCTTAAATTGGTTCACTGTCACTAGGTGTTTCTTTAGCAGTGCATCCCTCACTTTTTTACGCCTGCCTTTTGCAACCGATAAACTGATTAACAACTTATAGAGGGATAAAACATGTAAAGTTTAACTTCTGGAGAAGGATCAACGAACAACTGGGACATACTGATTTGTAGGTTACACCGTGCATAAGGAACTTACCTTCTTTTTGGTTCAATTTAAGACTACAAGGTGTAGTTTGCGTACATTTGGATGCCTTCTCGATGTTCCGAGTTGTCCACACTAAAATTTAAGTTGAACAGAAATCTGTAATAGCTGGATAAGAACAATTTATTTGTACAAAAAATGGTTATGCCATCTATTTTTTCTTAATAAAAGTATTTGGATGAAGTGGTTGATAGTGTTCAATCAACATGGTTTTTTTTGCATGGACGTTCGATTCGACGAGCCCTATCTTATGAATGGTATGGATGGTCGATGAGAGATTTAAGGACTTTTGGAAGTGCATGTGTATAAATCACTTTCCATGTGTATAAATCACTTTCCATAATGGTGGATATTAAAATCCAATGTTATATACTTCCACTCTGAATTTTGTAAGGTTATGAAAAATTATGTGCCCCCAGTAGAAGAAATTTCTTGGTCCGACATTGTGTAGCATTTCAGTATTGTTACTTAAGTTGTACTGCAGTTGCGCTGGCTATGTGATTTCAGGTTGTGGTCATTCTACCTTGTTTAGTCTCCCTGTTGTTAGTTTCACAGGCACTTGCGTCTGCATGTACTTGTATGCAATTTGTTATCTAATGTGAGGTTTCACATACTAACTATTTGTTCTTAGGCCGTAAGATTGGCACATTCCATCACTGTAAAAAACTTGTTTTCTGAAAGTTTGTCATTATTAGCCATTGAAATTTTTTTGTGAGAACTTTGTGAAATTTTCCATAGTGGCTATGAAACTGAAGCCTCAGTATTGCTCCTTGTGGTTGGATGATAAGTACCAACTGTGCTGGTTCAGTTTTTGGAGAAGGAATCAGCACTACACCTTTACATTCTTACCCTTTTGGACTATTTCAAGATGCAGTAATTGAGGGTCCATAGTGAGGCCTTCCTTTAGGTTATTTGGAATTTTGTATGTGTCCTGGGAGGCTATGACAAATTTGTGTTTTGGTGTTGCTGGTATGAAAACATTGGGGTCCCGATGCTATACTTTCATCGTTCCATAGGTAGTTGAAAATCATAACCAGTCCGTTCCGATGATAGGATACATCCAAGTTCCATTTATAATTTGTGCTCTATTCCTTAAGGAGCCCTTAATAACTGAAGGGAAAGATGTGTTCTCATGCACTGATAATAAACTTCTTCTCAGAATGAAGCAGTTGGTGTAAATCAAGATTCTGTTATTCTTCCATTTACTTAGTGTTCCTGCTCGACAGGTAATCGCTTCACTTTGATTTCACCAATTTCGGCTATTGTTGATTTAGAATTGCTCCTCTTTTCCTAATCTTTTATGATGGACCACTTGCCTATTTCAAATATCATCTTTAAAATTTCCCAGGAAGAGGGTAAAAATGAGCTAACATTTAGTCAAGGCCCCCCCTAAAAAAGCGACTTGTCAAAAACGGAGAGAACCGTTAGCCTAAGATCACTAACCAGTTGATTGATATTTAAAAAAAAAAAGAACCTGTGTTAAATAGAACCCCTACACAATCGGGAACAAATGAATTGAATATTGCCTGCATTTGTGGTTTTGCATATTCAGGGTGGGTTTTTCGTTAGATAAAATGAGGTGATTTTATCACCCTTTCACCTCATTTGATAAAATGAGGTATTTGATAAAATGAGTCTACTGTAGAGGAAGGAAGGACAGAAGAGGAAATTACGGCTTTACCCCCAGATTCATTTGAAATGTTCATTTTTATTATATATGGTGGGGCCCCTTAAAGAAAAGGAAGGGCAAAATGGTAAATGATGCATTGGGTGGTGATTTAATCACACTTGGATTTTATCTAATGAGAAAGAGAGTGATTTTATCAAGTGCGTAATTTTATGGGATTTCCCATAAAATCTAATGGAAAACTCGGCCTCAGAAACTTTGTTTGATTTGGGAGATTTGGGACGATTTGGTTCTGTGTTAAAGCGCACCGACACAGTTGCAATAACGCGGATGGGAATTTTGGGGTTAGAGCGATGAATCAGCTCTTGGTTTCACGAGCAAACTTCCCTTCAAAGTTGTATACATCATGAAATAACGATAGAAGCACACTAAATGGTCTTTCGTGAACTGATTTTTATTTGAAGAAATATTATTTTCTCATAAGATATGTACAGAACTTTTTTCGATAAATACAACCAAGAGATTTGTTCCTGTTATTGATGGATTGTGCTTCACTTTTGTCTGACTTACTGATGGGTGTCTTGATAGTTTTGTTCATATGCTTCCTTTAATTGTGTGGTGCAGATGTGTCTACGGATGGGAAGTGGTGCTACATAGTGTTCTGGGTCATCGGGAAACCGAGTACTAGATGGGGTTTATTGTAAAAGAGACTAATTGGGGTATGCCCTGCTTGTTCTTTAGCTTCTGGGATTTCATTTTACCCATCCGAATTGCAGCCCCCAAAGCCTCCCGATGTTTTCCTCTAAAAACTGTGTTGCTATGACAGAAGAGGCCTTCTCCATGGTAATTTCTCCACGGCTCATATCCAATACTGCAATGCTCTACTTTATGAATTTGTCTTGCTTGTTTTAAGATGAATTGCTTTACTCAATGTTTTTAGCGAACGTTCAGCTGTGTTCCACTACTTTGGTGTTTATGTGAGTCTTGGTTATTTTTCCCTTTTGGTTTTTTACCTGCTAGCTATTGTTTTTAATGTGATGAATTATATTAGGGGCCTATATTCTACTCAGACTTTTTATGTGGTGATATCTTTTTCCCCAATCTCCTTTATTTTCTGTTTGATTGCCTGGAAGCGGAACAGAGAAGAAAACTCAATTTCGTTATAAGCCTATAGGTTTTGAGGGTTCCCTAGGCATTTTTCGATATGAGCATTGCAGAATTGCACAACTTCCTATTTTTATAGCTCAAATTTTTATGCCGATCAAAAAGCTTCCTATTTTTTAAAGCTACATTAGGGGTATCATTGTATCTGATTGTTTGGCCCTTTTCTATGTTGTTTGTGTACTTGAGTTTTCAGATTCTTGCATGATTTCAATAACTTATGCCGGAGATATGGAGAACATTTTTCAGGAAAAGACACCAAGAAGAAAAATGAAGATTAAGGAGGTGTCTCATGAGTGGCAACTCATCAACAAACAGAAACCAATTTGGATGCGGAAACCCGAAGATACCACAAAGGAGTATGCCACGTTCTACAAAAACCTAACCAATGATTTGGAAGATGATCTTGCTGTGAAACACTTCTCTGTTGAAGGGCAGCTCGAGTTCAAAGCCTTTCTCTTTGCTCCAAGGTGACCCCATTCAACCTTTTCGACATAAGAAATATGAACAACATCAAGCTCTATGTCCGAAGGGTGTCCAAGAAAAAAGCTAAGAAGTATAGCTGTGAGCTAGAACAACCTGCATATCCTCGGGAAAGAGGTTCAAACACAAATTAATGGAAATTTTGGGTTGCTATTCTTGTGTTTTTAACAAATTTGAGCTACAATATTTTGGGTGTTGATAGAGATCAAACTATGGAGCCAATGGTGTGGAGACCGGACAATCAATTTGCATTTTTTGACATAAACCTTGGGTATTCATGAAAAACTTCATCTTATGTCGATCAACTTATTTTTCTTAGTTTTTTTCCCCCCTAAATATGTTCACTCACGTTCTAAGTGAGTTTTGAATGGTGGCAATTTTTTGAATTTGTAATTGCTACGATAGCTTTCGTGTTAAAATTGCTAAGGCTACTGATCTTTGCAGTATGCAAAATACTACCCAAGTGATGTCGTCTTGTTTAAAATTGTGGACTCTGCCCATATAAGAATGTAATTCAATCTTACGTTGGTGTTTAATGTAACTGAAAATGCGCTATATTTACTGTTCATCCGCAACAGGGTTACCAACAAAAGCACCATAATTATAAACCAACGGGTTTCCCCTAATGTGCAAAGCATGTGTTAACTCACCTAGTATCGTAAGAAAATCCTTGCTTTCCATGAGCAGACAAAGTGTCGGCTTTGGTCAAACTACAACCAGTTCAGTAGCTGATATCCGATATCATACATCATGATACTGTTAATTTATTGTAATAAGCACCAAGAGTGGATAATTAATGTAATGAACAAAAAAGCAACATAATATTCAAGGGAAAATACAACCGTCATAGTGCAATGCACAGTTCAAATATGAAAATGCTCTATTAGCTGGAAACTGATGGATAATATCAATACAGGGGTGAGCATAACTTCAAATTGTAATCCTATGAACATATGTTACAGAAAATTGTATTGCACTAGCACTCAGAATTCGTGTTTCTCACTTACAGCAGAGAAATTGTATTGCACTAGCACTCAGAATTCGTGTTTCACTTACAGCAGAGAAATTGATTCTGTATCTGACTACAACAAGATGCCAGCAATTTTCTTGCTTCGGCTGTTTGTGCATGTTATCTGCGAGTACAAACATTATTATCATCAGACCAGGCTAAGGAAATATTGCAAGTAGCCGTTTAAACTGTCCTCCATTTTGCAAAAATGCAAAAACTTACGACGACAAAAAAGTGTAATATTTTAATGATGGGTTTGATTTCAACTTTCACCGGCTTCTCACTTAGCAACTTCCTTTATTTGAGGATAGTAGTGAGTACTGAGTAGTGACCGTGCACATGAAGAAGCATCAGGAAAACAACTGGGATTTATTGAGTGAATAATTCTAGAGAAATGACAACTTTGTTTCCAGTAATACTTCAAATGATTCTAATTTGGTTTTTTCCTTGAAGCAGTTGTAATCCCAGTCTATGCTCTAGTATCAATATATCAATGTCTGAGAATTTTATCTCTCTTCTTATTCTAAACAGCACATCTCCTTAATGTTTTTATCATCATTTGTTGGCTTGATTCCAAATCTTGACAAGGATTTTCTGTTTTAGTGCAAAAGAGCTCATCGCTTTTGACAGGGAAAAGAGAAGTTCGAGCAAATACCACACACGAGGAAGGGCGGGGGAACCGCACATTGACTTGAATAAAATCTTTCTGATTTCAAACTTCATACTGCGACAGCAACGGGCGCTTTGCTGGTTTTAATTCCTTTTATGGCTGTAACACATAAATTCAACACACTACCGTTAATAATTCTTAATATACAATATGCAATTGAAGCACTATAAAATGTCTTGAGCTTATCCTAAAAGCTGCCCATGCCTTCTGCATAATCTTTAGCTCCAAAGACCGCAGAACCAGCAACCAAAGCATTGGCTCCAGCCTCAATAACCTGCCAAAAACACAACGAGTGTCATAAACAATTTCATGTGTCATGTTGCCAATTTCCTACTTGCACAGAAAGTGTCTTTGGATATGCAATGTTAACAGCGTTTAGCGATGATTAGTCAACAGGAAGAGTTTTGTTCAGCCCCAGAAGTGCTTCAAATAGATGAAACAGAAAACCATTTGCTTAGCCTTGAAAAAGCACCATACAACTTTCATGTGTTCACTGTAGAATAAAAGAAAACACGAAGATCCAAATGGGTCTTGCAAATGTATTCATGGGAAGAATGTCATTTAAGAAGTATAACATGGTGTATCATTTGCTGGACCACAAATGCCGGGCCATGTGTTTAACACTTTAACCCATAAAATGTGCTAATCAAGAGATTAACACACCATCCAGACATTAGAGGAACCATCTAGAGTTTAAGGACTGAAATAGAATTAATAAATCTATTTTTTCAAAAAAAAAAAAAAAGACTGAAATGGACAAAGGGTAACTGCTATATAGGTAGTCTTGGGCAATAGAAGAATCTTCCAAGTGGATATTAAACTACTTAGGGTCAGATATCATAACAGAAAGGACCATGTGGTTTCAGAATGACAAACCTTATATGCATTTTTGGGACCAACTCCACCATCTACTTCAATCCATGGATTCACCCCCTGCAAAACAAAGACAAAAGTTATACTTCCATTTGCTTGAATGAACTGAACTGCACATATAAATGCGAACACCATACCTTCTCTGCACACATTCTTCTTAAGTCAGAGATTTTCTTAACTTGGCTCTCGATAAAGCTTTGCCCGCCAAATCCAGGGTTCACCGACATGATCAAGACCAGATCAACAACTATTAACAAGCAAAAGAAGATCATTTTAGCAATTCGATTCCATGTGAGCTCATGAACCTAGATGATAACATGAAGATATTCAGGTACTCAAATCTTCTCAGTGAAACTTTTATTCTTGAAGTGTAGGGTGGTCTGTACAATATCAACCATAGTACGCACCAAAAGTGAAGAATTTTGCTACACTAGATTAGCAAAGTGGATTATGACTGCTAATTTATATAAGAATGAAGGACTCCAATAAGGACAACATAACAGAATGTTCAAGTTGAACACTTATTGTACTCTGCTCCTCTGATAACTGTCGGATTCAGATCTCTTCGATCCTAAACCAATTTGTCAGTTCATCTTTGGGACCTGCAGTCCCCGTCATCACCTTATTATCCCATTAATTGAACACAGACAAGTCTATTTTTAGCATGGCTAGTACTCATCTGGATGCTTTTTTGTTAATAGTCACATGGCTAGTACTCATGAATAGAACACATGTCCGACATGTCTAATAGGTGAACAAATGTCCCAGAAGTCTAATAGGTGAACAAATGTCCGAGAAGTCTATTTCTAGTTCTGAACCAACACCTCGGAAGACGGAACAAACCATCAAGAAAAGAACAATCATGAGAGAATCAATCTCCGAAGTTGTCTGTTAATAGAATACCACAGGAGTACTTTGCCAAAGACGCAGATCTTACCATCAAGGATATATTCTATGGCAGTTAGCGGGGTACCAGGATTTAGGACAACCCCAGCTTTGGCTCCCAGACTTTTTATCTGAATCAGAAGAACATTTAAGAGTGGTCAAAGGAAATAATAGGAGAAACAAAATAGAGAAAGCAATCTCCACTTAGGACTAAACGTAAGTTGAATTCATCAAGGGTGAGTTCCCATTTTTGCTAAAAGTGCTAAACACGGATTTCGTGACAGATCATGCTTAGCACTTTTAGCCTGTTTAGCAAAAACGGGAAACTGCCCCCAAAGCTGGAATAGATCAGTATAATTCATCAGATGCACCTTGATTAAAAAAAATCGTAAGAGTTCTTCAAGTATATCAAGCTGGAAAAGTAACTATAATTGATCCAACCTCGAGCGACAAGCATTGAAGCAGAATAAAAGGAAGAAACAGGTCCCACCAGAAATGCCACTTCGTTTCTCTCTACTATCCTATTTAATGCAACGACCGACAAGGTTTTGACACTTTAGATAACATCCAGATTCATCTTAAGTTTCTCCAGACAGGGAAGGGCATGTCATTAGCTGTAGGACACTTATAAGGTATGACCAAATTTTGATGCCTTTAAGATAAAAAAAAAGAAAAAACACATTTCCATTGCAAATTCAACTAAAACAGGTTGGAAGATGAAGATCGCTAGCTATCGAGAAAAGAAAAAGAAGATGAAGATACCCAGCAATATTCCGCTTACATAATTACATTTGGGTAAATGCTCATGACTCATTTGGAAGAAACAAATGCCTCAAACATCCGCTAGAATCATTACAATACGTGTTCTGAAATCTGCTGGTACCATTTATTAGCTTTAGCAGGCAGATTGAACCAGTTATATTGAGTCTGTGTCAAAGTAAAAGAGTTTCCTCAGTCATTCCAAGGCTTCAAAAACTCAACTTGCTTTGAGCATCCTTTATGGTACAAACATTTGATATCTTTCTAGGTGTTCCTCTGTCCTTGTCAACAACCTTAAGCCAATGTATGTTTTGGGTACAATATGTAAACCAGGGACAGAAACGCTTGAGCTGGCTGTTTTCCATTTTGTATTTTGAAGGAAAACTGATGAATACAAAATTGTACCTATTCTGAAGGGCAAACAAATTCACACTAAGAAGGAAGTTTCTTGCTTCCACTGGAAAAAAGTGCTGCTGCTGTATTTTTTCTTTATAGCCCAAAACAGAGAAGAGACTAGTTCCACTCATTCGACAAAAGCCCCCGTCTTCAATAATTAACTTTTTTTCTAATTTCCATATTTTCCCAAACATTACAACAACAGGGGATTGGATTACAAATATAATTATCAACTTTTGTCATGAGAGTTCTAACTTCTAATGGGAGTCTTTGAAAGTCGAATGCACCTGAAAGAACTTTAAACGGTGATGTAAAAAACAAGGATAAGTTCAACAATGCCTATGACCAGAATTTTAAATGAAGGTCATTAGGTATCGTATCGGCCGTTATGTAACGGGATTTTGGACTTCCGGTACCATTATTTACCTATGCATCGGCCGATAAACTCCAACCTAAGGCCGATACATGGCCGTGTCACCGATACCGTTACATTTCCCAATTCCACGATTTGAAAAAGAACCTGCCTGTCAGTATAAGTCGAAAGTTACTGTCGAACATACGATAACCGACGCCTGCCTCAGTATAGCCAAATGTCCAACTTCTGCCAGATTTTTTATTCAAAGAAGCCTGATGGTAATACACAAAATGTTGTGTCTATGATTTGGAGCAGCAGTAAACCATGAAGATGTGAGACCCTCAATTGTCTTATCATGACAATCCACCAAATCTGCTGTGCCTGTAATCTAACGCTCTCTTGGCATGTACTGACAACAATATCCTACCTTCTTGTGCATTCTTTGCATGAACAGAAGAGGAACCTCTCTCAGATTGTCAAAGTACAGATGCATAATTCCTCACATTTTTTTCCTCAGAACCTCATTATCATTTATCACAATAAAAAATAGTCCAAGAAGATTGTACAATAGGAGTTCAGACAAATCTTACTTCATTAACAGTGCGATGCAAATGAATGGTGGAAGATTGCTCGCAGTGGACGCTGACTATGTCAGCTCCTGCCTTCACAAAATCAGGAACTCGCTGGTCAGGTTCAACAATCATCTGCATTGTTTCTCATTCGCGTTAGAGACACAGTCGGAATAAATGTAGGCCAGAAAACAAATTAACCAGAACATGAAACTGAAAATAACATGACATTCGAGCATACCAAATGTACATCCAATGGAAGGTCTGTAACAGGGCGTAATGCATCAACCACAAGAGGTCCAATAGTTATATTTGGTACGAAACGACCATCCATTACATCAACATGAATCCAGTCACAACCGGCCAACTCCACTGCTTTTACCTAGATTTATACGCGAGTTAAGCTACATCTCAAAGAATAACTGGAAGATGAAAACAGATATTGAAATTTAAACACTATCTTAAGCATAATCGACCAAAGTAAATGACCAGAAAATTTGGGAAAAATCATTTGAGGATTGTATGAAAGAACTTTAGCAATTTCCAGATGCCAACAGAAAAAGTAAAGCGCGTGCAAACACGCAGGTGCTTATGATGTACAATACCCAATGACCAGCATGTTATGTTAAAAATGAAAATGATGCTTTTCTGGCCCTAAACCGAGTTAGAACTTATAGCAGCATAGATCAGATATGTGAAATAGAACCTGCTCTCCCAACTTTGCAAAATTAGCAGAGAGAATAGATGGAGAAACAATTATGTCGCTTTTTGAGAATTTATCCACCCGGGAGCTTGCCGTGACTATGTTTCTAAACTTTTTCCTGGATTCATACAAAGAATGTGAAGCAAACCATGTCAGAAATGCAGCGCAAGATCAGGCACAAATAATTGGAAGCATTAGGTTAAACAAAGTAGAAACCTTGACATAGAAGTCTAAGCAAGGGTCAGATACAAAATTAGCAGTTCTTATCAATGACACTGTATGAGAACAAAAATACACCCAACAAGGAAACAAAGATCCTGGAAACTCCTCCTCGACATGGCCTGCTAACGTAAGGAGCAACACAATGATACTTCGATAATTAGGTGGACCTAAAGAAATGGGAGGAGAACTGGTTTCAGAACATCAAACCGTTCCTTTAAGAGAAAAACTTCTTTCAAGTGATAGACTCTAGAATGTGTAACATTCAAAGCCACTGTAATATCTAAAAGCACCCCAGTTTCCTCTGGAAGAGAGAGAAAGTATATCTTAACTCGGAAAAGAGCATTTACTATTCCGGCGAGCAGGCAAGGATCATGCACTAAGCGAATGAAGCGGGTCAACCGTTTTTTTTGTCTCGTCCAACCACTTTTTCTCCCTGGTGGAGTTTGCATCTGCATGGAAAATATGAGTTTCCCTAGAAGCAAGCACTGACTATGTTTGTTGACTCAATGTGAGTATGAACTTTCTATTCCGTGCACACCAAGGCTTATGGAATTGCATCCTCTAATTGTATATATCTTTGAAATACAAGGGAAAAGCCAAATCGCGACATTCTTTGCACTCAACAACCTATTGAAGTTCGGAAAAATGTTAAGTGCAAATTATAGAACTGTCACTCCACCTATCTTTCTGATCACCCAAATAGTGCATATATATGCTAATACACTAGCTGATACTTGAGGCTTCGTATGGATAGACCTCAATTTCAAATGAAGGAATTTGACACAATCATTCAATGGGCATAGCTCCAATTAAGATTTGATTGTTGACGTACGGATTTTGACATTGTGTTTGAGAGTTTTATCATGATGGATTTTAAATGACTATTTACCAGCAGTGATTTACAGTAGTTCACGTCAAAGATTGAAGCTAAACAAGGGTCTCATTGAAATACATTCCTTCTACCTCAATTCATCTTCCACTCTAGTTTCACAGCCACCTACGATTAAACATCTTGTGTCTCTTGTTTCAGGCCTAGTTATGATGGTTTGCACTACCATCATCTTCGTTTAATTGTTGGGGCATGTATTGGGCCTTGTGAATCTTAAAATCTAACAGTAATATAAAATTTAATTACCTAACAAAAAGAACACCTAGTATATATTTGTTGTAACTGAACACAATCACTTCATTAGAAATCCACCTCTATCCAAAAGGAGCCAAATTTATGTCTTCTTTTAGTTATATTCACTTCTCATTGAAATAAGAATTCGGAGATGACTTTAAGTAAAATTAGCAAGCCTGTGGCAATTTCTGTCTACCCTTTTCCTGTGTATCATGAACCAGTCATTCTATCAATTCAAATTCAAGATATTAACTAACAATTGATGAGCAGAACTCAAAAAGAAAAGGGAAATAAGGGGGAAACCCCATTGATCCATTATTAACACCCAAAAACATCAAACGCGAAACAGGTCAAATACATTATCGGCCGAAATTCATGAACTCGATACATCAATTTTCATTGAGAACAATACCCATTAAAGCAGACTACTTTCGGCATGATTATTACCAAATAATCGTAACACGTAATGCAATTAACCAAGTGAGCAATTCAACGGAAGTCAAAGTAATCAGCAGCCCTTCGAAAAACCCAAAATAGAACCTTGTAAAGGTAAAAGAATTGGAATGAGAAAGAGATTGCTTCTGAAGACGAAGACCCCCACCGAACCCATTGACCTGCGACTGGACAAGAGTTGACGAACCCAAAGAAGATGCTGCCATTCTCTCTCTCTCTCTCTCTCTCACTCTCTCTAAAATTCTCTCGCTTAGAATTGTGGGTTAAGCGTTAACGGTAAGGTAGTGAGAGAAACTCTGGTGGGTTTTCTTGTCCTTCTCGTTCGCTCTACCGTAACCAATCTTTCAGCTCTCACGAAAATGACTGAAAATCCTGGAGAATTAAAACTTGCGGTTGACACGTGTCGATGGTGGGGTGCGGGGGGGTTTGCTTATCTCAAATGGTTGGCTTACATGGTTTATTTTTTTCTATTTTTATTATTTTATTATTTTTTTTGGACGAAATAGTTTGTTTTTCTTTTCACAGAAAAGCTTCACTTTTCGTTACATGGGGATTGAGTTTGTTGAATGCTAACGCAATAGAGAGGATTTTATGCAACCAATTGGGTTCTTCGTGAAAGGCGAGCGGAAATAATTGTTTTTCCATATGAATTTTGTCTCGATTGTTTGCCTTCTATAGTACAAAGATTGGTTTCTTAAAATTTTATTGAAATGCGTGCAAGCTTGAATATGCTAAGCTTAAAATAATGTTCATCGATGCAAGTATATTCATGTTGAAAAAAAAAAAAGATTATTCTAGGAATTACTCTAATAAGTCTTTTCATTTTGAGAGTTCTCTCTTTTTAGGAACACACGCATTAATGCTTGTTTTAGAGTTAGTATTGATTTCTTTAAATTTTTTTTCTCATTTGTCATTTTTAATCTAGGGAGAATGAGACTCGATCACGGAATGCAATGTGTGGATCCAATAACTCTATCACATAAGCTAGTCACCACTTATGATTTCTTTAATTTGTGTACCAATTGTTTTTGGGGAAAATGACCATAAAATGGTATTTAAAAGTAATAATTCCAATTTGATGCATGGTTTTTTAAAATGACCAAAAACATAACAAGAAAAAAAAATAATTCCACATACATGGTACCCCCAAATAACTTCCCAGAAATACCCCTATGTGAATTAAAACCTAACACCCAAACCCTCTTCCTTGTATTCTCTCCTCTGAACTGAAATACCCCTCTGAATTGGTACCACTTGAAGCCGCCGACGAAATCGAAGAGAAAGGGGTAGTGGGGTCCAGGGGATGATGAATCGGGAAGTAATAGTGCTGCTTCTGGAAAATGGGGAAAAATCAGTTCTTGATTACACTTTGTTCAATAGGTGTCTGATATGAAATCAGAATCTGGTGTAAAAGCTCTCGACTAAACTGCAATCAAGGTCAATAATGGACAGGGCAAATAAAGGAATCCTAACATATCAAATCTTTTTTTATATTAAAGTAAGGGATTCTGTGATTGCAATGAAAAGTAGTCAAATAATCAAAGTTTCTTCATTTTTTCATTAAATAATTAGTCTAAAGTCCATTATACACCTTTCTAATAGGCCTAATCCACCTCAACTTTTTAAAAGGTCATGTGTCCACTGTATTATATACTGTAAAGTCTAAGGTCCACTTCTTATTTTTCAATTGACAAAAATGCCCCCGCGTTTATGAGACGAGAAGAATCAGGGAGATAGAGAGAGATAGAGCTTCATTTTAATTCTGATCAATTTTGACAGAATCTTATATCTCAAATTTCAACGAGCTATACAAGGCAAGTCTCTCTCTCTCTCTCTCTCTGCCGACGGTGGTTGGCGCTGGAGATGGGACTAGGTTCGATGGGGCAGTGCTGCGACAAGATTCCCTCTCAGTCGTCTGCCAAGAGGGGGCACCACCATCTCACGCACAATAGGTGAAGAACACTCTGTTGCCCCATCTCGATCTCGAAGGTCCCTGGCCTGAATTTGATTTTGAAAGAATACTAGAGCTGCATTTGCAATTCAATTTCTGCACGGCCAGTTTTTCACCTTCACATCACATAGTATTTTTGCATAAGCTTAAAGATTTATGCATTGCTGGGAGACGAATGAGAAGCAAGGGATTCATCCATGGAGGCATAGCGGGGGAGAAGAGCATTTGTATTTAACGTGCACAACATGTTCGACAAAATGCCAAAGAGAATTTTTGCCTCTTGGCTGCAATTCGATATGTTGGAAGACTGAATTGCATGTGAATGACACTCCTTTAATTCTGTTTTAGAGTTCAATATAAATCTTTATATTATGGAAATGTTTTATTTTCATGAAGATGAGAAAGTTCAGATTTTGATCAATGAAACCTCTTGCGATATTTTGCAGGAATGGATTTGGTTATGAAGGAGAATCCATCTAGCCAAAGGGTCTTTGTTGGTCGAAGCTTTTTTTTAAACAATCAGATGACCTTGGATGCAGCATTGACCCTTCAGCAATGCCATTTCGGAAGGAAACGTCAGTCATAGACTTCCTTATGGAACATATCTAGGGTTTTGAAAAAGTAAATGATGTGGGCAAGTTTGAAGAGTTTTGAAAAAGTAAATGATGTGGGCAAGTTTGAAGAGGGTTGGAAAAAGTCTATATTACACCTTCTTTTGACATTTCTTTTGATTTGTATCCAAACAGGTGGACAACTTTTGAAATTTTTAGTAGTTCTTACACCCTTTTTTTGGGGTTTGTTTGGATCTGGATGCTACAACTGATTAGTCAATGGCCATTTTATTTTGGATGTATCAGGTGATCATGAGGTGGTGTTGTAGTAATTAAGCCATTTGCAATATGATACGGCTTAATGAACCTTATATTTAAATAGATAAGTTTGTATGTTTAAAATTGTGACTAATTCAGGCAATGAATATGAATAGATAAGTTCATATGTGAAAAATTAGGATCGATTCAGGCCATGAATACGAACATATAAGGTCATATGTTGAAAATTATGACCAATTTAGGTCATAAATACGTACAAATAAGTTCATCTGTTGAAAATTAGGATCAATCCATAACATGGATATGAAAAGATGAGTTCATATATTGAAAATTAGAATAAAAATCAGGCCATGAATATGCATAAATGTAAACAGATAAGTTAATATGTTGAAAATTAGGACCAATTCATGCCATAAATACGAACAAATAAGTTCAAATGTTAAAAATTAGGACCAATTCATAACATGGATATAACATGTAAGTTTATATGTTGAAAATTAGGACCAAATTCAGGCCATGGGTATACATTAATCAAATAGATAAGTTCATATGTTGAAATTAGAACCAATGCATGTCATAAATACAGACAGATAAGTTCATATGTTGAAAATTAGGACCAATTCAATGTATGAATATGAACAGATAAGTTCATATGTTAAAAATGAAGACCAAATTCAGGCAATAAATACACACAGATAAGTTTATATGTTAAAAATTAGGACTAATTTAGGCCATGAATATGAACAAATAAGTTGAACAGATTAATTTATCTCTTTGGATTTGTTCTCTGCATCTCTTTTAAGTTGAACAACATATAAACTTATGCATTCGTCAGTTGAAATTTAAAACTAATTTACCGGTAAGAAAAAGATAAGTTCATCGGTAATATATAAATAATAACAGAGTTCATCTATTGAAATTTAAGACTAATTTCCAATACAAATAAGAAGAGATAAGTTCATCTGTTGAAATTTAAGACTAATTTAGAATATAAATAATACTCCCTCCGTCCCGAATTTCTTGTCCATTTACGGGTATGCGTGTCATTTTCAATTGCTTATATCTTTCAATCTATAATATTTTTTACAATTTCAAAAACTTTGTTTAATAGTACTCATCGAGAACTATCAAACGAGATCTATATTGAATATATATATAACTTTATACACTAGAAAATATAACCAATTTTTTGAGGAGGTGTGAATAGTGTAAGTGGACAACAAATATGGGACGGAGGGAGTAATAGATAAGTTCGTCGGTTGTGTAAAAAAATAATCCTTTTTTTTGTTGTCTTATATGAAGAGTTTATCTGTTCGTTGTAGTGCCAATATATAGTGAAAAAATTTGAACAGATAAAGCGATCTGTTCAAATTTTAACTTATCTCTTACAAATTTGTTCTCTGCATCTCTTTTAAGTTGGACAACATGTAAATTTATCTGTTGGGTAAAAAATAAGAGATAAGTTCATCTGTTGAAAATTTAGACTAATTTACAGAATAAATAAGAATAGATAAATTTATCTATTGTGTAAAGAAGAACAGATAAATTCATCTGTTGAAATTTAAGAATAATTTACAGTTTAAACAAGAAAGATAAGTTCATATGTTGTGTAAAAAATACTTTTTTTTTTGTTGTTTGTTTTATATGAATCAATGAAATCTATTTTTGTTGTCTTATATAAGGAGATGAGTTTATCTGTTAGTTGTGGTTGGAAATATATAGGGAAAAAATTTGAATAGATAATTTGATCTATTCAAATTTGAATGGCTAGAAGGATGGCCAAATGTAGCCAACACTGTCATTTCGCCATCAGCTCCGATCAGCGTTGGCGACAAATCTAATGATCCATAAAAAATACTAGCGGTGGTGGCGGCTAGCAGCAATGACTGCTGTGAGACGAATGGACGTTGAGCTCCAGGTGCAGATTTGTGAATCCTCCATTTTCGTCTAGCCACATCGACGAGCGGATCGATGGTTTCCATCAACACGGCTGTCAATTTTGGCGTGATTTTTTATTTTTCTGTTGTTGTTGGTATTTGTTTTTTCTTGTTTTTTCCGGACCTTTTCGGTCCCTTGTACTCTATAGTGTTTGGTTATGAATATATATGTTTCTGTTGCTAAAAAAACCATATTCTATTATGTCCAATGCATGCTAAAAGTGTCCAAAAACTATCTACAAATTTAACATGTTGCGCTAACTTTTTTAATCTACTACCATCCAAAATTCATAGTGGATACTTCAATGTTTCAACTTCAAAACTTCTCCAGTGCTATCTATTCCTTTGGAGTCAATTTATACGAAGTTTTGCTATGGCTTTAAATGGAGACCCGCTAGTGGACGTTGGCTGAAAATTAGGACCAATTCAACCAATGGATACAAACAGATAAGTTCATATGTTGAAAATTACCAATTCAGGCAATCAATATGAACAGATAAGTTCATATGTTGAAAATTAGGACCAAATTCAGGCCATAGATATGAAAGGGTAGATAAGTTCATATGTTTAAAATTAGGACCAATTCAAGGAATTAAGACTAATCCAGGACATGCAAATGAACAGATAAGTTTATATGTTAAAAATTAGTACCAAATTTAGGACATGAATATACACCAATAAGTTTGTATGTTGAAAATTATGACTAATTCAGGCCATAAACACGAACAGATAAATTCATATATTGAAAATTAGAACCAATTTAGGCAATCAATAGGAATAGATAAGTTCATACGTTGAAAATTAGGGCAAAAGTCAGGCCATGAATATGAACAAATAAGTTCATCAACCGTGATAAAGAATAGTGGAAAGAACGGTTAATTTGACAATGGAAATATGATGATTGTATCTCTAAATAACACAATACAAATTGAGGACTATTTGAGTGGACACAACAACTAAAGCACTTGTTTGTTTCACAAACCTATACGATCTCAAAAAGAATAGGACCTCTCATTGGTATGGGGTCTCCAGAAAACCAAACTTGATCACAACAAAACATTCCAGAAAACTACACTTAATCACAACAAAACATTGAACCCATACCGAAAAATCCAAAAATTCATGACCGGGGTGAAAAACTCTTTTGTATAGGCTCCTAATTCAATATTAGAAGTGTTATGGCCTTCGGTAAAAAAAAGGTTGATTGCTGTCTCTTTCTTCAACTAATAACAAAGCCTCAAGTTCCTCTCTACGCCACTCCAATTCCTGAAAAAGTCGACAAGGCAATAGATTTAATGAGGATAGACGAAAACAGGGGAACCGAAAGAAACTCCTAAAGATGATGCCATGGCTTAAGCTAATTAATCCTGCTGTCGATTAGAGCAAACAACAATAACAAGAAACTAGCACATGGATTGCATAGAGTTCACTGTGGTTGGCTAGTTTATCTATTGATCACTGGAATTATAGTATCAACCAAGGAACGAAACTAACATTAAGCTAGGACACAGACTACGGACAATAAAATAAGGTCAGATTATAGCTTACTTGCAATACTTAACAGCTTGATCGCTTGAAATTTCTTTCTTCTAGCAAGCACGTTTGAGAGTGCCAACTCACAAAATTCCCTATGTGTGACATAGAAAAACATTTTAGGCATAACAATTCATAATTGTATACAAAACAAACTATGTACAAAACCAAAAGATAACGTGTTTTCTATATTCTGAATGACACATTTCCCTGGATATCTAATCACTCATGGGATGAGAAATGAGACAGACAACCAATACCAAAATATCTTTTAACCGAAGTTCTGATCCATGAACATCCCAAGAAAAATTCAGGAAATAGGTTGTAACCCACCCGAAAAATCCAAGAAAAATTTAGGAATATATGTTGTCACTTGCACACGTGACATAGCAAGGTTTTAAACACTACTAAAATCAAGCAAAAGAATCAATCAAATTTTAGGGCACAAAATTACGTAAACAACACCACAACCAAGAAGCATGGAGCTTGGTATGTTTTGGAGAAGAATGAGCCATTGCTCATCTTCATAGTCATCAAAGTAAGCTCTTGTCATCACTGCAACGCTGAAAGTAGCAAGAGGACTTGTGATTCACAATATAAAGAGTACTACTGGAGAGTTGGCTGGATCGGCCATCTTCGCTATACATAAAACAAGAAAATAGGTCTACAACAATAGAGCCGACAACCAACAACACAGCATCACCACGACTGAAAGCAACAATCTAAATATGACTAGTTATACGAATCTAAATAAAATATCAGTTAACCTGTACACGTCTGCCACACCCACAACCCAAATTTCCAAAGAAGGCACGAGTTCACCTTGGCATTTTGTCGAACATGTCGTGTGCATAGATAAATAGAAAATAGTTTTCGAAAATTCAAATGCATACAAACATGTGAAAGTGAGGATCTCCAAATTAGAAGCTCTAGGCACTGGTTTTGATGGCCTAGTGCTTTGGCTGCTACTGTTCTTTTAAACAGCTAATAATCATGTGATTAAATCCCAATCAAAAAGGCAAACGAAGCCCTGAATATATTGAGTCAGAAAACATTGAGCTAAAATGAGGCCAAACCACTTGACTACTAATTGGTGACGAAATTTATGACTAATTCAAAGCATAAACAAAAAATAAGTTAATCTATTGAAATTTAAGACTATTTCAGAGCATAAATAAGAACATATAAGTTTATCTCATGAAATTTAATAGCAATTCAGGTCAAAAGATTTCAATGCTATGGAGTAAAGCAAATGTAATCAAAACAAGAAAATCAACAGAGATGGTAAATATCAAAACAAGAATCGAAGTCCCAAACGGACCAATCAAACAAGCCATAGGCCAGAACAGCCGAGAGTTAGCTTCGCTAATTTCGAACTTATTTCCGTTGATTTCTCCTGATAAAAGCCACCAAAAGGTTACAATTTCAAATGGTTACCCCCATAAAACCAGGAAAACAAAAATCAAATGGGTTTCACCAAATCTCTATCAATTAGTTTCTTTTTTTTTCCTTCACCGGATCATTATTCTTCAAAGTTAGATACAGTTACTATCAATGAGAAGAGAGAGAGAAGTCTAACCCTCCATTTCTTCCAGAATCCTTCGTTCTCCACCTGCAGATGACAATAAAGCTAGCTGAGGTGGATCTTGCACAAATAGATGGCTTCAAATTGGTCTTCACAAACCTTTTGTTGAAATGGTACCCACTGAGGAACACGGCGTTGTAGAGAGAAACATTGACGACGATGATGGCGGCGGCATTGCAGATCGAGATCGACGGGGAAAGAGATAGTAGCTCGCAATGGAGGGAGAAAGAGAGAGAAAACATTTTAGGGATTTGTCTGATGAAAGAGGAGAGTGAGGGAGGTGGCGATTGTGTTTGGCTTTTAAATTGAGGGGTATTTTTGTCTTTCGAACGCGCGTGTGGATTGTTGGCCTTATGAAAATACATAGTGGATCCAAGACTTCAGGAAATACCTATAATGGACCTCCAAAAAATTAGCCCTTTTTTCATTTACCAAAAAAAAAAATAAGTTTCGTCTTTTTTTCCCAATGACGAAGATAACAAAAGGGTTTTAGGGGATTAATGAAAATGGTCTTCTTTATTTTGAAAATGGTCTTCTTTTTTTCCCAGAACTGATTTTGAAAAATACCTATTGTATTTGGTGGTGGCGGCAGCGGCGGCGGCTTGGGTAGGTTACTCTTACACCTTGTATGATCGAATTTCACACTTTAAATGAAATAATATGACACTTGGGTAGGTTACTCTTACACCTTGTATGATCAAATTTCACACTTTAAATGAAATAATATGACACTTTTGACAATAATATTGCACCGAAATGCGGACCATTGGGTTGCCAATGGGCAGTCTTAATTCCACTTTTTTTTTCCTTATAAACAACCCTTGCCCTTTGCATGAACAAGTTTTGCACTTTAAGTGAAATAACATTGCACTGGGTTGCAAATGTGTTGTCTTAATTCCACTTTTGTTTTAGAAAAGTAACATTTGCTCCTTGTATCAACAAATATTGCACTGCAAATGAAATAACATGGCATCATTTGACAATAACATTGCACCGGAACAAGGTCTACTGGGTTGCCAATATTCTGTCTCATTCCACTTTTTGTATTAAAAAAAACAACAATTGCTCTTTGTATTAATAAATTTTGCACCTTATGTAAAAAAAAAATGGCACCATTTGACAATAATATTGCATCGGAATAAGGACCACTGGGTTGCCAATGCTCTATCTCAATCCCACTTTTTGTATTAGGAAAATAACATTTGCTCCTTGTATTAACAAATTTTGCACCTTACATGAAATAACATGGCCGGATACTATTCATTCTGAGGGAGTTCGCATGAGAAGCGGATGGTGTATATATATATATATAGTAGCGATCTAATGAGGGATCCCTCATTTTGTTAAAATGCAGACCTACCATTTCCCCGTCGAATTTTAATGATCCGAACTGTTCAATGTGTTTAAAATGTGTTTTTAAAGGTCCTTGTGAGGAATCACCAAAAAAAATGACCAGGAAGGGCTTCAACCAAGCAATTTTTCATAAAACTTTATCTACGATCTGCGTGAAAACCTGCTCGGATGAAGCCTTTCCCGGTCATTTTTTGTTTGTGATTCCTCACGGGGACCCTTAAAAACACGTTTTAAACACATTGAACGGTTCGGATCATCAAAATTCGACCAGAAAATGGTAGGTCCACATTTTGACAAAATGCGGGATCCCTCATTAGATCGCTATATAGATATATAAACGTTTTGTTTTTTAATTACTCAAAGTTGCCCAAAAGGGCTACAAACGCCAATTCGGAGCCCATTGAAAGTAGGGATCGATCCATGCATGGAACGAACAACTTCAGGGTTGTCCATATGGATGAGGGAGAATGCACCGAGTCCAGGAAACAAAACCCTCGCAGGGTAGTGGAACTTCCACACATGGAAGACGGATCCCACACAAGGGAAAACACAAAAACAAAAATAGTACAAAATAAAAAACCTACGTCGTACAAGGGGTCTCTCGAAACCGCCGCACCGGATCTAACACCTTTGTTTGATGGAGGAGCAAGCCCGATGTAACGACCCGCTCCAACTGACCTGCTAACTTTTAGCCTAACCACGTGGCTTCAAAGGTTAATCTCAAGTTGACAGTAGTTGGTGAGCCAAACCTTACATATTACCTCACAATCCCTTAAATGGGTGATGAGGGACTGTCACCATCTCCCCACTTTGGCTACAACGTCCTCGTTGCACCCTGTGGTCCATTACTTCCACCCACCAAGCGATGTAAGACAAGACCCGCGTAAGCACGACAAGCTCCTCAAGTTTATCTCTCAGGTGGGACCCACCCAAGCACGACAAGCACCTCAAACTCCTCCCTTACTGGGCCCACCCGAACATGTCTCCATGTGGGACCCGCCTCACACTTCCGGTTGGTGTCGGCTCTGATACCCTCTGTAACGACCCACCCTGCTGACCTACTAATTTTTAGCCTAACCACATGACTCAAAAGGTTAATCTCAAGTTAACAGTAGCTTATGGGCCAAACCTTATATATTACCTCACATTTCCTTAAGTGGGCGATGTGGGACTGTCACACTCGAGTCTCCTTACAACCTCTCCAAACCTTAAACTAACTCCAGCGCAGCCGATAAGAAGGAGATGGGGCAAAACTGTGGAAAATGGGGAAGTCAGAGATGGATGTTTGATGATGAAGGCCAGATCTGGAAGAGTATAAGAAGGAGAGGTGAAATGGACAAAATAACTTTTAATGCACATGGACAAAAATAAATATTTATTTATTCTAATTTATTGATTGTTGTAAACGATGATAACTTAAAAAGATAATGTAATGCATAATAGATTGTTAATTATGCTTACCGTGGTATTTATATTAAGAAGTATAAAATGAAAGAATATATAATACTCCAACACATATTAATATTTTTAAGTTTTTTTTTTTAACAAGAAAAGGTTATTAAGGATACACTAGTTAATTTAACGGTCAAATAATCAATCAAGATAATTGAAATGGTAATGCAAAGTGCAAACCTCAAGATAAGATACCTTGATGGGAATCCATACAAAATGCAAATATCAAGGTTGTCAGTGCAATTTACACAATACCTATATAATTTCTCCATTGTGTAGGGTCACCAAGTCCGGAATTCGAATGAGTAGGCCTTTTCCACCGACAATGGTAGGAGTATCATGTTTTAACGTATGGTTAGAACAATCTCGTACTGCTGCCCAACTTTATGGAACCATTTCTCTACCTGAAAAGTAATAATATTATGTAACCAATTTAATTTTCTCTCTCCTAACCCCAAACATTCCGTATATCTAATAAATAATCGCTCATTTTAACTGCAAAAAGACAAAAAAATTAGTACATAATTGATTGATTATTGGACTTATTCCTACCAAACCCAAGCAAAACCTCCCTTCTTCTTCTACTGCTTCTGAACTCCTCCATTCTTCCACTCCAAAACTCCTCCTCCATTCTTCTCGCACGGCATCGTTTTATGCAAAACCCAGATGAGATTTGATTAGATATGAGGAGGTTGAATAGAAATTACAATGATCCACTCAGGGATCAGGGAAAAGGTGCCGTTTCCCTGGCTCCGGAAATTAAATGTGGGTTGAATCCGATGAAGTTGATGGGTATTTTAGTTGCTTGTTTGATGCTTCTTTCGGTTGTGTTTTCAGTCTCTGTGATTCTTGAGGACCTTCCTTCTGAGAGCATTTGGTCAGGTGCCGAAGCTAGGGTTCTTCAACTAAAACCTCAACAAGAAGGTATTTCAAATTTGATTTTTATTTTTGTCTCAATCGATTAAGGGGTTTAAATAATGCCTTTGGTTCCTTATTTATTTTATTTTAATGAATGTGTTTAATGATTTAATAATGTCTTCAGTGGTTAATATACTATAAGATTGGGCTATTTTAATTTTTTTTGGGTTTCCTCGCAAACGCCGTACTTAATTTTTCTGGGTTTCTTCACTAATGCAGTATTTTAATTATTTAATTACTTTTTGGGTTTCTTCACTGATCCAGCATTGGTTTCTGTGAAGATGGATTGTTATTTAGATGAAAAAACTACTGCATGCATGCTCGACAAATTCGTGGATGCTCTCATATCTCGACGCACAATGGGACCACCGAGATCATATTTTTTCATTCCCCATAACATATTTTTTAGATGAAAACCAGGGCATGCATGCTCGACAAATTCGTGGATGCTCTCAACGGTAGATTAGACTCCCCTGATCTCTGGTTCTCCTTGACACCCGGCGTTAGCGCCAAACATGGCCGGGACGGCACTCCAATGGTCCAGTGAGTACTTGCAAGAGAGGGAAGTATAGATAAGTTTGAGAGTGGAGAGTTGTGTGTACCTCTTAGGGTTTATCTATGTACTTATATAGGCTCTCTTGACTTGCCCTCCAAGTTTCGTCGTGATTTGTAAGCACGATAACCGTTAACGTCATATCATATGTCCAGAGATCCAGTCGGTTATTAGCGCATGCACGTACTTCGAGTTATCTTTTGCCGCATGTCATAAGCGCTCAGCTGACGTTGCTCATGATATGTTTAGCTGGTTAGACACACGCACAGACCTCCTCCTTAGTTCATGCGGGTTACATCATTCGGATACGGGTGAGATACCATGACCCTGCCTTCAGGCGTTCGGGTATACGGGTATGGGTTCCGTAATCCCCTTCAGTTTGGGCCGTTCGGCTTTGGGCTTGATATCGCTCGGCCAAGCCCATGGATGGACCCGATAGGTCTTCTAAGTTCTAACTGATCTGAGCCCATTGGCCCGTCTGGACTTTTCTCTTCGGATCCTCATTGTTCGGCCTACTACAGGACCCACCGAGATAAGGAACCGTTCATTTTGTTGGAAACATAATTGTCACACCATTTCTTATAAGTCCAATACGACTTGATCAAGCTCTTATTGATGTCTGAATAACCTGGATTTTGGCATGGAATCAAGGATGATAAACACATCTAGAGTTACAAAATGAATCCTCCAGTGGGATTGTGACGGATCCCATTGTGCGTCACATGAGGGTAGAGGATAAAGCGACAGGTTTTTCGACACCTTATTTCTTTTGAGGAAGCTTGTGTTGCCCCTGGCTGAGCTCTTCCAATTTGATCAAGATTTGTGCTCATTATTATGCAAATTACATTGGTTGACTAACAAACAATCGGGTCATTTGCCGACCGGCTAGTTGGGGGTGGATATAGTATGAAGATATATAAAGGGGCAGATAGATATAAGGGCAATATGTTGTAGATGGTTTGTTTGAGTAATTTACAGAGGAGGGGACATGTATATTCTCTATATCATCTTGTACTTGTCAATATTTAATTTCTGAATTACCTTGAGGGGCACATAACTTTTACTTTGTTAATTGTCTTTTGCTTCTGCAGTAATACCCAAACGTGGAATTTTTTGTGCTGCTAATTTTCATAATTCTCTGTATCAACTATCACAAGTATTGCTCCTTGGCAAAATATCCTGAGGATTGGTAGTAAATTTTAGTGGACGAGCTTGTGGTCACACCTGGGTGTAGACCAGATTAGGACTTAATCTCTTAGGCTGTTTTCTTGTTAAGAATTTGTTTTTATTTCCATTGTTGTTGTCTGTGTCGTGAACTTGGTTTGATTTTCTGATGTACCGAACAAGAAAGGAAGTAAATTTTAGCTCTGAATCCCATCTTAGCAAGTCCTTAAGATCTTAAAACATCTATTTGTTTTTATGTAGCACTTTAGAGTATCCCACGTTGTAATTGTTTATTGCGTCGTAGAAGCAGAAGTTTCTCCTTGTGTATACTGTCTGTAATTTTTAGCACTTACTTTGAGTTCATCAGATGGAATCATGGAAGACTGAGGGATAGAAAGCGAGCCAAGAAGGGTAGAAACCCTAGGATCCACTATGGGCCTTTAATACACAAGGAGAACAGAGGAGAAAGAACTGGCAGTGTGTATTATTGTACGGGGAACACTACTCTAGACTTGTAGGCGCCCTTGAGACCACAAAGAGAAGAAAATGGGGTGGAGGAGGAGGAGGAAGGGATAGACTCTAGGATAGAGTAATCCGTAGCCTTCCTACCAACTTAGGGTTCTCACGTTTTGTATTCTCTTGGTTTAGAGAATGTGTCCTATTATGGGCTCTTTAAACCTAGAAAACAAAACTACAAATAAACCTTAGTATCAAAATATACAAACCTTAGGCATTCATCCTTCTCTTGCAGACCATCTCACGACTATGTGCGGTTGTGCACTTACTGAGGATCATTCACCTGTATGCTATGAGTTGGTACAGTTCGGTGAAATGTATTTTGGTGGTCCTGAGGGAAATTTAGATCTCTCCCTTTGTAGCGTTGTTTACTTGTTTCTATTGGTATTTACTGCTTTAATGGAGCAAAAAGGTTATATCAACTGAAGGTTCTAAGCTCTCGAAGATAGGTTTGATGAGTTTATTTTCCTTTTGATGCCTCATTTTATTTATTTTTTCTGGGATACTCTGATACTGAGTATATGCTATTTATTTCCACAAAATTTTCAGTTTCAAATCTGGTGTGGAATATAATTTGGAGCTTTCTGACATTGTCTTTATGTCTTGTGGATCTCGCTCCATACTTTAAAATTTGCAGCTCACATCAAGACTGGAAAAACAGATGAAACTTGCTTATATGGTCTACGGAAAAGTTATCTTTTTTTTTGGTACCCTATAGACAAGGTTACAAAGAACTTCAGGACACATTTGTTATAGAACTTGATGTTATGTGAATTCAAAATTTAATATAAGCTTTCCTTCCCCTTGCAAACTTACTGAAATTGTTGTACTGACTGAATACACATCAATCATGATCTTCTGTGTTTACATACTAATTTCGTTAAAAATGATTTACTTGCCAGTTGCCAGTATAAATAAAACATCACCATGTAAACCTATACTGCTCGTATTACAGTTTTCTCTTAATGTTAGTTGTAGGTTCAGAAGAGGATTCTCCCCAAGATTTCAAGGTGGCCGGAGATAAATTACTTGGTGGCCTTCTTACCACCGGATTTGATGAGAGATCTTGTCTTAGTAGGTACCAATCAGTGTTGTACAGAAAGGCATTAACGCACAACCCTTCTTCTTACCTTATCTCCCGTTTACGGAGCTACGAAGCTCTCCACCAACGCTGTGGACCCCATACTGAACCCTACAACAAAACTATAGAGCAACTCAAGTCTGGAAAACAAACCGGTCCATCTGATTGCAACTATGTTGTGTGGATATCCTTTAGTGGTTTGGGGAACAGGATACTAACCCTAGCTTCGGCGTTTCTTTATTCTCTCCTTACCAACCGGGTCCTACTTGTTGACCGTGGAGTAGATATTACCGATCTCTTTTGTGAACCATTTCCTGATGTCTCATGGTTACTACCCACGGATTTCCCTCTTGCTTCTCAGTTCAGTCATTTTGATCAAAAGTCAGTTCACAGTTACGGAAATATGCTAAAGAAAACTCATAATATTTTAGAAGCGGACTCGACTCTCCCCTTTGTTTATCTCCATCTGGTCCATGATTATGGCGATCACGATAAGCTTTTCTTCTGTGACCAAGATCAATCTCTTCTCGAAAGAGTGCCCTGGTTGGTGATGAAAACGGATAACTATTTCGTCCCATCCCTCTTCTTAATCCCGTCTTTCGAGGAAGAATTGAGAAACCTCTTCCCGGAAAAACAAACTGTTTTCCACTTCTTGGGTCGCTACCTCTTCCACCCAACAAATCAAGTGTGGGGCCTTGTTACCAGGTACTACCAATCATATTTAGCAAAATCAGATGAAAGAATAGGCATTCAGATCAGAGTCTTCGACACAGGCGTGGGACCATTTCAGCATGTTTTAGATCAAATCCTCGCTTGTACATTGAACGAAAATCTGCTACCCAAAATCAACCATCAAGAACATATCATCGGCTCACTCGGAAAGCAGAAGAGTAAAGCTGTACTGATGACGTCATTAAGCTCGGGATATTTTGAGAAAATCCGGGACATGTACTGGGAATATCCAACGACGACCGGGGACATCATAGGAATTTACCAGCCGAGTCACGAGGAGCATCAACAGACTGAAAAGCAGATGCATAACATTAAGGCATGGGCAGAAATGTATCTTCTTAGCATGACTGATAAGTTGGTCACGAGCTCGTGGTCTACTTTTGGGTATGTCGCTCAGGGTCTTGGAGGGTTGAAACCGTGGATCCTCTACAAGCCTGAGAATTCAACGGCTCCCGATCCGCCTTGTCATCGAGCCATGTCAATGGAGCCTTGTTTCCATGCCCCTCCCTTTTATGATTGTAAGAAGAAGATTGGGGTTGACACTGGTGCACTTGTCCCTCATGTGAGACATTGTGAGGACATGAGTTGGGGTCTTAAGCTGGTTGATCAGTAGAATGAGTTACAAGCATGCTTCTTGTTGTGCAGTAGTTTTTTTTTGTTCTTGGTACGATATATAATGTGAATTGATGAGTTCTTTTAGTCTTTTGGAAAGGTTGGATCAGAAAACTTATGGAAGTATTTTTCATCATTTTTTGTTCGGCTGTATGATGGGCAGTTATTTGAGCTTGCCTTGTGATCTATGTGCTCTGGGTTGAGATTTGCAGTTGGCGAAGCAGGCCAAACTGTATCATAGTCAAGAGCTTGTTAGTTTTTACTATCTTGTTGAAACCATGCACCATGATCGTGAATTTTAGGCCAACAGCCCTTTGGGCTAGCGGCATGTAAAGCTGCATAACTGCCCAAGGCAGAGTGTCCCAGGTTCGAGTAAATGGAGCTACGATCTGCATGCTGTTGTAATTTCACTTACGAACATGCTGTTGTAATTTCACTTACGAACATACTACTGCTACATATGGCCAAAAAGAAAAATCTTTAATATGGTTATCTGAATTGAAATTGAATTTCTGGTGCGTTGTCTGTTTGGAGGATTGGATGAATGCCAATGGATTTAGCTGGACATGCATCTACAGCTGACACCGTTATTTAATCACAATATAATAAAGAAACTACCATCTAGCAAGAATTTACCATATCATTGACTTAGAAGGGGGCCGAATTTCACACTTTCGCGTTCAGAGCATTGTCTGAGTGGGTAGGCGCCAAGGCCAAGCACAGCTTTCTTGAAGTTATAAATAATTATGAACACTCGGCTGTGTTCCTTGGAATTCATGGAGTGTTTTACTAATTTTTTTTAATTTTTTTTGAGCATATGGGTAATCCCTCTCTTGACCTATTTCTTAGACTTCCTTGAGCCTTTTTTTACTCCCTCCGTCCCTTTTATAGTGTGTACATTTTTATTTTGGGTTGTCCCTTAATAAAACACTCCGAGTTCAGAGCATTGTCTGAGTGGGTAGGCGCCAAGGCCAAGCCAAGCTTTCCTGAAGTTATAAATAATTATGAACACTCGGCTGTGTTCCTTGGAATTCATGGAGTGTTTTACTAATTTTTTTTAATTTTTTTTGAGCATATTGGTAATCCCTCCCTCTCTTGACCTATTTCTTAGACTTCCTTGAGGCTTTTTTTACTCCCTCCGTCCCTTTTATAATGTGTACATTTTTATTTTGGGTTGTCCCTTAATAAGTGTGTGTTTTGAAAAGTTAGGGTAATCCCTCTTTTGACCTATTTCTTAGACTTCCTTGAGCTTTTTTTTACTCCCTCCGTCCCTTTTATAGTGTGTACATTTCCATTTTGGGCTGTCCCTTAATAAGTGTGTTTTGAAAAGTTAGTGGGTACATTTCCTATTTTACCCTTAAAAGTAGATTCCTTTTTAAAAAGTTAGTGGGTATTATTATATTAATAAGGATAAATAATGAAAAATAGATGTGATGTGAGAGAAAAATAGATGGGATTCCTAAGTAACACACTTAAAAAGGGATGGAGGGAATAATACTGATAGGAGTCCAGAAGCCTTCTTGCTTTTGGGCTTTTGCTTATCGTATATGCATGCCATTCCCTTAATACGGCATTATACCAACGCATTGATACTTGTTATCATCTTATGACAACCAAATTTCAGTAATATGGTATTACCATGCACACAATGAGTCAGGTCAGCAACCATTTTGTCCATATTGACCCCAAGAGAAACACTACTCTCTACATAGAGTACCTTAACCTACATTCTTGTGTGTGTGTGTGTGTGTGTGTGTGTGTGTGAGAGAGAGAGAGAGAGAGAGAGAGAGAGAGAGAGAGAGAGAGAATTCTTACATTCTCTTATCTCTATCCTTGGTACACTTGCATTCTGCACCTTTTCTTATCAGTTTTGTAGAAATTTAAGGACCAGTTAGTTGATTCCATGGCAAGCAATTGATGTGAAGAAATTTTGAAAAGAAATGTCCTACAGTGAAGACTAATCTCAATATATGAACTCTATAACATTTCAGAACAATGACGGAGGGAAACTTTATCAAGCCAATATCTTAAAATGATGAAACATCATCAAGTTGATTATGTTCGAAATATCAGGACACAGTCAAGCCAAGTCTCAGACAAACAAAATACAATACGATTACTTTGATTTCATGGCCAATAATCCGAACTGACTAAATTCCACAGCCAGGTTCTATCAATTCTTCCTTCCCTCGCTCAAGATGATGTGATATCCATGTCTGTACCATGAAGAGCCGTAACAAAGTTAGCCAATCGGATCGACATGAACAGCATAAAAAACAGCTAAAACAAACCGGCATTAGGAATGTGGAAGCAAATATAAGAATTAAAATAACATACGTTGATTTAAATGGTGCACTAGTTACTCCAACAGGTGTGTTAAAGGCAACCTCCTGAAATGGTCCAGCCATCTTGCCTCGTGGAAACCAACCCAAGTCGCCACCCTTCTTCCCTGATGGACACTCTGAATATTCTGCTGCTATCTGGAAAAAAGACGCAGAAAGCAACACAGCGATAAGAGGTCAAGCTTTACGGCTTATTCAACAGTCCTCACACAATCGACCTATGTTACATGGATTTGGGTACGGATACGTGATAATGTGTATGAATCAAGTGTCCGACTCGTCTAAATCTCATATCAAGGACATTTCAATTCTCTACAGAAAATTTGCCATGGCAGGCAATAGAGCATTTCATGAATACCACAAGGTGATGGTTACTCATGAACTAAAGTACGATTTGTAAGTGAATGTCCAACTAAAACACGTCGGGGTTATTTTGTTCCAATGACCAACATTTCTTAAGGTGGTGGCTACACTCAGCCATTCATGCACATAATTTTCAATGACCAACATTTCTTAAGGTGGTTATTTAACAACTGTAGCAGTAATCTACTAAGACGTCTAAGTGATCATGTTTATTTAGTTAGAAGGCTGAAAACCATTGAGGCAGTTAATTTAAAATGAATGTTAAAAAAAATAAAAAAAAGAAGCAAAATTGAAATGATGAACACCTTGGATGCCTCAATAGAAATGCACTAAATATGATTGGAATCACGTTCATTGACGGGGGTAATCGAGAAGCTTGAACGATCATACATCCATGCCAAAAGTAAAAGAGTCAAGAATTATTCCCTAAGTTTTCAAACCAGCAATTCCTACTGGCCCAAGCTCAAATCACAACAAGTATACAAGTTTTACACTAATTGTGTTCGAAAAGGATAAATCATCCATAAAGAATGGGATATTTGTAAGGGGAATTCACCTTTGCAAACTCCGCTGGTGGAACCTTGTCTCCATTACTAAGCCAGCCATCTTGCAGCTTCTTGTAGGCTTCATTAATCTTCCCTTGTTTCTCGCATAAGATATGTCTTGCTACAAACAAATAAAAAATTCAGGGACAATTAGGAGACGAAACAAAATGGATCAATTGTGGTTAAAGAAACATTGAAGCTCCGGGAAACAGAATAAGGGGAAGAAAACAACCTTTGACATATGTGCAGGTGCCAAGCCCATCTGCCTTTGCGGCTTTTCCTTTACCCTTTGAAGCACCATCATCACTTGCACCCGCTGCCTGTTTTCCCTTGCCCTTCCCTCCTGACTCCTTTGCCTTTGAGTCCTTACCCATGACTTTTCAGACTTCTACATAAAACCACAATATGAAGACCTTTTCATCAGCATTACACCAATTAAGACAACAACTGTCACAAGCATAATGGATACTTTCACAATAAAGCAATATTTACTTGAGTCCATTTCCACAAAACTTGATTTTGAATGCACTGTTTGGTTAACTTGGAAACGGAAATGTTTCGGACCCTGGATACTTTTTATGCCATTGCATATGAGAACCTAAAGAATACAAGATTCTAGTGGTTGCAGGGATGAATAAAAATCAAGAAAACAAAGTAACACAGACCATCTTTGTATAAACAAGGTACATATACTAAGTGACTTAAACATGATTATTTCTCCACTTTATCTCCCCTTTTCTTCTTTCCACTGTCCTGGGCCTGAAACAAGGTTCCCAAATATTCATCGACTAACTCTTGTGAAAGACGGGGTTTGAAGTTTAAGAATTTAAATGTTCACATCACTAGTTGTCTAAGCTAAATACATGATTCCAGTTCAATTCTTAGGAACTTCACAACAAGCTTAAGCAAATATATAAATATATATGAAAGTTGCAGATCTAACAAAATGCAGCCAACTTGCGCAAATTGACCAACATTTGAAGCAATTAACTACGAGCAATAATAGGCAGAATTTCAAAGCCGAGTTCGCCGAGAAATGGACACTACAAATCAATCTGTGACAAAATATAATGCTCATATAATAATGACTTACACAAATAATTTTGAAATGAAGCACAACTGCAGGAAGAGAGACTGTTCTGTAAATACCACTTCTTCGAAATTGGATTCCAAGAATTACAAGTACAATACATAATGGTATGCTTCACAGAAATCCAAATAAGATGATGATGTGTAAAATAAAAAAGAACGCAAAAAAAAAAGAAAAGAGTTTGATAGAGATGTAGAAAAAATAGCCAGGAAAAAATGTAATGACACTGAACTGAAGTCCAATCACTATCAAAATCACTGAACCGAAGTAATCTCAAGTCATGAACTGCTAGATTCAAGTCCCCAAGTTGTGAAGCACACAATTCTTTAAACCCAACCCCGACTTTCAAATCCAGAGTTAATCGTACTCTGCGCCATTGAAAGGATAGGCCGGTTCACTTCAATAGAATCATTTCTAAAATCAGATCCGAATCCTGTCGAAGAAGCAGCAGAGTACGATTAACCCCCAAACATTAATCAGGGACCAAGAAATGGTGAAGTCCAAACATTTTGTTTCGTTGGCCACACTTTATTCCAGGAATTATATCCTCCCAAAGCTATCTCAAACAATCTTCAAAAAATAGCTGAACAAAACCATTTGGTCCAATACATAATCCATTCAGTAGTCAGAATTTTATCTGGCTAATCAATTTCTATAACTATAGCGTTTTCAAGAACTAATAGCACTGAGTTCAAACATAGCCAGACACCAAACCCTTGATTAAAATCAACACAAGAAGTCCACAGAACTATACGACTGTAGCGAGCAGACACCCATGTGTATACATAAATACCGGATAAAAAAAACCCAGAAGCGGAAATCAGTCACAGGTACCAAGGAGAAAAAAATCAGTGTCATCTCTAAAAGAAACTAAGAGGGAAAAGAGCCGAGTTTATAAGTAGTGACGAGATCAGTAAATTGGGTATTTACCTTTGACTCGATTCTACGATTCCGCCAAGAAAACTGAGACGCAACACTCACAGCCTCTAGGGATTTGACGTCGGCCGAGTTATTGAGAAAGCCGATGCCCGATGGTGAGCCTAGTAGTTGAAACAATGGAGGAATTTATCATGTGTATTTAGATTTTAGAAACACCTTTTCCAAAATTTTCATTTTTTATTTAATTTTAAAATGGATCTTGGCACGGGCGGAGGGGGTAAGGCACAAGCGGGGTCATTTGATATCTTACTTTAATTTCTCATAAAGATTTTTAATACTTTGAAGTTAAATTTTATAATTTTGACCTTGTAAAAATTTCATAAATTATCCCAATTTGCTTAAAATACATAGAATTCTCAAGTTGTTTATTTTTTTGAGAGTTGATAGTATTATAAATGAGGCTATCGTTCATTATTTTCAAAATATAATAAGTCATTGGGAAAGCAAAACTGCATGTATCACTGTATATCTACGTTATAGTTGACCTCTTAATTTAGTTTTGTACGAGCAAAGAGAAAAAATAACTTGCATATATATTTAATTTTTGACTCCGCTAACCTAAAATTCTGGGTTCGCCCCTACCTCTTGGTTTTCCAAAGAAAAGGCTGGTTGACTTGAAACAATGGAAGATCTTACTTTGACCCCTAATTCCATCCCAACCAATCAACAACGGATATCAAACTCCTCTAATTAGCATTTAAACCCGCAATCTCCCAGTACGTAATACTACTACACAACTTCTATGCCAACTGTGCTTGTTGAAATAAATCACGACTTCACGAGAGCTTTCAAATTGGTAGGAATTAGGTAACTTGAGAAGTTTGGTCGATCCAAAAAAAAAAAAACTTTGATTTGAGAAGTTAGTAGTGTGTCACAAGTTTCAATTTGATGATTTGGATCTTATTAATTGACTTTTGGAAAATGCAACAAACAACGCACTGAATCGTCGTTACGGTTCCCAAAATTCATTGAAATTGAAATATGAAAAAAGTTCTATTTCATAAAAATGAACAATATCAGTGAATTCAATAATAACCATAATTTTTATAAAGTCAGTACCAACAGCGATTAACAAAAAGTTGCTCTCTAGGAAAAGATTAAACGAAGAAGTATTGCATACTACCGGGTTTATCTTAAATCTCAATGGTGCGCATAGGATACGTGGATTTCATCGTCAAGAACGTCCTAAATTTCACACCGGTTGGTTAAAGCTATGCCGTTAATTTTTGAAATATTTGTTAATAAAATTATTCATTTGAGACCTTAATGCTAGAGTCAGAATATCCTAATACTGACACCAAATCGAATTCATACATGTCGGAAAAATGCAGAATAAGGTCATTCTTGAGGTCCAGGTCCACACACTACTCGACTGAGCCAAATGAATTGGTTGTAACGTGACCATTGTGGACTTGGCCACACTTCTCCTCCAGCACACCCAAGGGGACAGTAAGGTCTCCATGCTCTTAAATCCGATTTGAACCCTAAAACTAACTAGTCGGGGTTGGTCCGATGGTCAAGGCCAAGACTTCAGAATTTTTTCTTTTCTAAGACTTCAGGTGTTCAAAGCCTCTCTCTCTAGTCTCTAGTATTATGCTGTCGGGTTTTGTACTGGCTTAATCTAACTCTCGGGTAATAGACGATGAAATTGAATCTCCAAAAATTAATTGAGATGCGCCTAGCTGGCCCAAACACTTGAGTTGAACTAAGAACTATAATGTACGAAGCTCACATTGGAATTTTTTTATTTGTGTTCCCTTTTTTTTTCCGTCCTCGTAATTGCGTTAAAATCGATATACCTCACCTGATGTTTGTTTAATCTTGGAAGGGTCCCTCACAATAACCTGTTGGTCAGGAAAACTGAAAAGTGCCTGCCAGAGCTTAGGCCCTCCTGTAGTATTCATACAACTCATACCTGAGACCTGATAGGTAAATAGAGGCAAATATAATGGCTACCCTCCATTACTTTTTTTTTTTTCCCCCTGAACGGCAGTTACCCTCCATTGCTTATTCCAACGTTACTTGACCAACAAAAAAAATTATGCAAATGATTGACATACGAACTATGTAGAAATTGCAATTCCATAACTCATTTTTGCCCCCAGTTTTTTTTTTTTAATAATGTTTTACACCCTCATCAGTAAAAAAGCTACAGATTCATTTTGCAGAAAAGGCCTGCAAGTATTCCATACGTAACTGGCCTAAAATAATGCAGTCCACATTTTTGTTCTCCCCGAATACACAGAATCAGAATACGGTATTTGCAAGATCAGTAGTGGTAATTTGCATTCAGCAAAAATTTCAGAACCCGAGAACCCTAGAGCATGTATTGATCTTTCCTTTTGAGAACCCTAGAGAGTTGCTCAACGATGGTAAACAAAACACCTACTCTCCTAGTCTGAATCTGAAAATGGCATCTGGTATGCATCTTTTGGTTCCATGTCAGTGATGGAAGGAGGAAGATCTTGGTTTGCCGTGCGCCTCTGCTTGCGTCTCCGATTTGGTCTATCTTCGTCCTGAGAATTTTCATCTAGTGATTAACCAACCATACAGAAAGCAGAGGACAAACAAAGTGCATAATATAACTTACTCATGCCTATCCAAGTTGCAGTCCAGCAGATTAGGAGGTAATGCGGGAAAATAAAATTACTGATTCTTATTTTCTTCATTTAACTTCATTACGAGATTTTGAACTAATCACAACACATGGATATTGAACTAATCACAACACATGGATAGGTTGACAAAATCAGAGTAATTTAAAGTGAGAAATTTTGGGCCTTCTTTTGATAACAGGTGGGACTTCGTTAAAACAAAATATGGTAAATTATGTGGCCTTTACATCATGTTCTGAAAAAATTGGAGCCTAAAGCAAGTGTGTTACTAGCTTTATGGTTAAGCCAACTATCGATAACATGCCCATAATTTGACATAAAATTTTGATAAAGCTACACTATTTCATAGGCGGATCATGCTCTAGAACTCATAGCTCAATGAAACCTCCACTAACTGACTCGAACAAAACGTCAACAGTTGACATTTAAACAAGTTACATAGATCTCCAAAAAGGGTTCACAATGGGATGGAATATTCACATTCAATTTTAATAGACATGTAAACGTCAACAACTGAATTTTAGGATCTGTTCATGAGAAAGCAAATTAATAAGTAAAAATTTCTTTAAGGTGATTCCAATAATATTCTGTACTGAAAAGCAAATCCAATCCAATTATCTCGAATAATTGAAGGCAGCGGCAACGAGAAGCTAGAAAAGATAAATCTTGACACGTTGACAAATGATAGACATTGTAGCCATGCTAGTTACTAAGACAGCAGCTAGCCAGTGGCTGGTGTACACAAGACACTGACCTGTTGTAAATTGTAGTGATTGGCAAGAGGTAGCAAAAGGGCAAATGGTGGTGGCAATGGAAAACTTCTAACTCTCAGGTCAGTAACTATAGAATAAATAACATCCTCAAAAAAAAAGAAAAAAAAAGTACAGAACAAATAACACCACCAGCATCCTACAGGATTAAAAGCAAAGCACAACGTAATTACACCAATGTAAGCTGAGGGTTCCGTTAAAACCCTGGTGGGAGATGGTGAAACAAGAAAATTATACAGAAACGTAAATGAGGGAGCAATCATATGGGAAGATAGGTTGTCTAAATTTGAACTAGCCATCCATTTACGATATATTTTATTGCCCGTTTACTTCTTCATTGAAATCCTCTTATCTCTCCATTTCGTGTGCAGACCCCGGGGAGGGGATGCTTCGTTTTCTAGGCTTACCTTCCAGCTAGTGCTACTCATTGGTCACAGATAATGTTTCAAGGAATGAAAAGACTACCGATTGACAGCTGGTTAAGAAGGAAAACTGTGACAATACAAGCAGAGCAATTATACATGAATGGTGGCAAGGGAGACAAGTTAGACTAGTAAGCAATAATTTTCATCTCACTCCCCCCTCCTTTAGGGTTCCTGTAATTCTTCTCTCTATGGGTGAATGATAAGACTGTACAGATGGAAAATTTGGATTGCCGATGTAAAACATGGTAATAGGCATCATACTCACAGTTCTACTTGGTTGAGTTTCTTGATTTGATTGACTTGCTGGAGTTGATTGGCTCCTTCGCAGCCAGATGTTACCAAAAGACATTAATGCCCCCAGAAGCAAGACTGGGCCAATTCTTGGATCTCCAAGGCAACTGTGAATTCCCTTGACAATGCTGCCAAGTCTCTGTTTCATCCATGACCCTTTCGATAGAATGCTTCTGGCACCAGCGGACCAAATGGGATCTGCATCTTCAGGAACAAGAGCAGGAGATTTGGCTCTCTGCAATATGAGAGAGACAAAGTTTGAAAACAAAATATTGTTTGACAGAGACGCAAGTCTAAGCTCCACAGTGTTTACATCCTTAAAAAACCACAACATCAAATCCCTCAGCGAAGACCTAACTCTATAATTCAAGCTGAAAAATGGTTAGGGCTATTGGAGGTTGTGGTTTTTACAGCTAACAAGTAACATCTAATAAACCTCATATACATAATAAAATCAACACAAATTGGTTTTCTGTACATTTGCATTAAATCAGATTGAACTAATGCTACTTTGCCTGAATCCATCTGAGTAAGTGATTGACACATCCATTAAGTCCACAAAAGACAGCATCCAACATGAAGGTAGCTTACTAAAAACTTGTAGATGTAAACTTACGAAAAATGGGAGATCCTTAGAGTCGCCATCTTCTATTATCTGAGAGATCCACTTGATGATCTAGCAACCAAATAAAATATAAACAGCCCAGTATAAAAAAAGTGCGCTAAATCACCGAGAATGTTGTAGAGTGCAATATCAACTCGTTATTAACACATTCTTACTAAAATCAATGCCACAAAAGAAAGAAGTCCGTACCTCTTGAATTTCTTCCGAACCATTATACCTCGCCACAAGTTGTGATGCAGGATCCACATCGTCATCGTGAAATGCCTCAAATATGTTTTTCGGCTTTCTCTCAATTTTAATACCATCATCACTTGGATTCCTTTTGTATCGTACAATAAGCAACTGTGGTACATCTGTTATATCCCTCCTAGGTCCACATGTTTCATAGCTGTTCACCGTTTGAATGATGAAAAAACAATATCTCTGTATAAGAAGAGACAAAATAATGATTAATACTGTTGCAATAACTATTCTAGCATACAATAGTCGCTCATGATCAGCCAACTAAATAAAGAAGACACAGAGAAAGATGTGCAGGAATTCACAGCTCTAAAAAACCACCTCCCATGTAACAGAATGAGAAAGTTATTCACAACGCTACAACAACCCTTGAGCAATTTACTTTTGTTGTTCAAGAATGATACCATCTTTGGATAAGAATAAGCACTAAAAACTTTCTGAGAGGAACCACATTATATTTCCTCCGCGAACAGCTTGATCTACAGATTAACATTCCTTGAATAGCTTAAGAGGAATCACATTCATTGCACACACACAATAATAACAACATAAAGTATAACCAAGTACCACACTGCAAACCTACAAACCATCACATAAAAAAATCCATCCAACTCTAAAGTGAACTGAAGAGCATAATTAAATTGGAGCCACACTGACATGTCTGACATACTAAAGGAGGCACTCACTTGTTGGGCTTCCCCATCAAGCCAAGTAAATGTCAACCGCTTTTCCTTTAGCGCCACAGCCGGTGCTGCTGATGGCTGATCTTGATCAATGGAATGTAACATGCCATCTGCTGACAGTATTTCTTGGACCCTACGCACCGTCTTTCACAATAGCAATGTTAGTCCATTTGGTAAATTAGAAGAATATACCGGCAATTGGACATGAATGCATGAACTATCATAGCCAACTTTAATTTCGCACGTATGTACATGGTTGCTTTGTTTGTGTTATGGCAAAAATGGCCTAATTTTTTCTGAGGTGCCAGTAACTAAGCAATTATGCCCAAACAAATAACCAAAAACTTCCAGGATGTAACAACAAACCAACCATGTCTACCTAGAGCCCGTTTGTTTGATGGGCTTAAGAGTGAAAAGATACAATTCCACCTGATGGCAGTGATCATATTAACAATACCACTCCCCACATGGTATCATATCTCCCACGCTTCATGACATAACATCTCCAGGGCATTTTTAATCTGGTCATCAATAGTTTATCCAAATACCGGACATAACATATGGGCCTTCAATGCACAAGAAGGGAAGTAAACTTACTTCACGCATTTTGTGCAGTTCAGGGCTTTGTCTTCCTGCTAGAATAACACAATACCAAATTGTGGTTTCATTTCCACCACGAGAATAGCCACGCGGATCACAGCCGAGATCCATGGACGTCACACTCCTCAACTGGGGTAGCACTAAAAATAGGAATGAAAAATTAACCAAGGGATTCATACATGCACTGCAGTTAGTTTCACAAAATATTTGGATGCACAAACGGGATTGTACAAGTGCGATATATCTTGTAGATGTACATCGGCATGAATCTGGAAATAATGGATGCTCTAAACAGGCATATAGTGATATAGATGCAAACAAGGTCCGTCCCATGCTATGCACCTGTAAATAGTTACTGGACTCTTTTCACAAAGAGCATCAAACTTATGCATTCAAAATATTTCTCATTTTTTGTAAACCCAAAAGATTCAATACATGTGTATGTGAACCTTTAACACTTTAGCTAAGAAGTATCGATACAGGACACAGACACGACACGGATACGCGAACACGTAATTTATCCAAAAACTAGGACACAGACACACTTGGGAATACGTCAAGTACATAAACAAATAAATATTATACTTATAACACATAAAATCCATACCTCATATATCATCTCAATTTTTTTCAAATTTATATGTTTTTGAACATTTCCAAATTAAAGTTAAAAAAATCAGAATAGTAGATGGTGTTTCATCCTTAAATTATTTAATACTAGTCTTAATTTAAATAATATTAGTCTTAATTTGGTTCAGAATTCAGCTATTACATTTTTTTTATCCAATTCCAAGTTTTAAAAATCAGAATATGACCCCCAAAACGTGTCCAGTATGAGTCTGATACATGGCGAAGCATGCCCAAAACGTGTCAAACCCAGACAAATAATTAATACTCGGACACAAATTTTCACGTGCCGGAATAAGGTCCATGCTGAAATCAATGCCTCGGTGGCTCTAGCACCATATCATTCTAGAATAAGCTTCATCACTGTCACAGGGAAAACCCACAACATACCCCATGAAACAAAATCCACATTCCGAAGATCCTAGGCGACCGAAAAATGAAGAAGGGGGGACTGAAATGTGAGAGGTCAAATGGTGACATGGATTTTTCTCATATTTTCAGTTTTTTACGTGCATATTATATTGTAGATAGATAGTTACTTTCGTAGTTCTTCAAGTGAAGGTACATTCTCAAGGTCCCAGAATGCCACCAAAGAATATTCTTCCCACAACAAGAATGAGAAGTAAGCTAGGCGCCTTAAATTTCATTAGCATACACAGTTTCAAGGCCTGCTATAACAAATCAAACACAGAGAATCTACTTTGCCTCTTATGCAGCTTTTTCTGGTAGGACTTCGTTTTTGTGTTTACATACTTATGAAATCTTTGATTAGCCGAGGGATCCATTAGCGCACAACACATGATTGATACCACTACAGGTTGCATCTCCAGCATTGATTAGTTGCATCTCCAGTATTAATAAAATTCATTTATATTCACTGGAATAAGATGTGTTTTGTCACTTCTGTTTCTTGTTAAGATGTGCGAAACAAGCACGGGTGCAACTGTCAAAGGAGACCATCAAACTCAACCCAAAGTTGATTCATCCGTAAATCAACAACCAATGTAACATGATTAGTGCTGTTACCACAGGACAAATAAGGACCTGGCATTTACTATTTGCATTTTTCCAAAAAAAGAAATGATGAGATTAATTGCCCTAGTTGATAGAAGAAGAGACTGATGAGACCAACAGCCTCAGGTTAATCATAACACTGACAATCTGAACTTCAACATGAGGTTTGCTAACAAATCATAATCACATCAATATACTCCCATTTAACAGGTGCTACATGACTCATGTAGTACGACTGGGAGGAATTCATTTATAGTGGCAAGGCTAGAAAATAAAACTTGATGGAAAATAAAAAGCAGCAGCATTACCATGATGTTTATTCTGTTCCATGGTATTTACAAACCATGAGTCGTTGCCAGGTCCTGCAAAGAGTAGCACCACTTAGCTTGTTACACGCCATATTAATACTGTCACCAAGTAGTGAGAACAAGTATTTGACGAAACAAAAAGAAAGAGTGACATGCCATGGTACACAACAGGTTTGACACCAGGTTCTTTCAGAAATACAATCGCAGGTGCAGATTCCACTCCGAACCTGTTGTTGATTATAAAGAACAAAGAAGGTCATACACACTATTTTTTAGAAGTTTCTAAAGCAATACAGTTCTGAAAGTGTGCACCAAGATCAAGTTAACAAATACTGGGAGGGTGGAAGTAAATTTTGAAAAAAGTTCGATATCCTGTTAATTGTTAAATGAACTTATGAAGAAATAGAGGACGGCTGATTCTTCTCCAAATTAACTAATAACGAACAAAAACCTTAAAACAAGAAATTGAAAAATGCAGAATCAATCTGCAGGTCATTTTCTGAAAGCCGGCTACATGAAAAGAAATTTCCTTGCTTATTTACCTTTGAATGGAGAAAAGATGGGAAACGACATGCTTGGAAGTTGATTTCATATTCATCAAATAAAAATTGAAGATGCCAGCATAATAATTTTAAATTTTCTTTGTGATATGAAACATGAGGTTCTTGTTCTTCATTTTCCATTATCATGTCGAGGACTGGAGATTCTGTCGTGCAAATGCGACCAATAGACCATACCCTTATCTTTGTCATGCCGCGCAGAGGAGGGGAATTGCGAGCAACAGAAGAATCCCAGTAATGGATTTAGGAGACACAACTTTGAACACAGTGAAAAAGAACACCGATAAATGAAAAGCCTTTAATATCAATTGCTAATGATGCTATCCCAATCTTCGACAGGCATACTACGTAACCCTTTGACCTCGGTTATCAATAAATATGTAGGTTGTAGCCCAGAGTTTATAGGTAAGACTAGTTATTGGTAGGACTTTATTAACATTTACCTTTCATTGTCATCCTGCTAACAACAGAAGTAGGCTTTAGATCCAAATAGAAATCAAGATAAAAGCAGATTGCTGTGACTGCAAACAAATCTGGTCTGCTTTGAGGCAACACATTCAGCAACTTACATTTAAGATACCGATCACTAATTTTCATATTCATTTCAGCATGGAAAATTTCCTCCTACCTTTCTTCTGTTGCAAACTTTTACATTTTACCGCAAATCATTCGATCCCACATTTGACAAGGTTCAAAAGACAAGGCCAAATTGCTATTTACACCCCCAGTGATGCCTCATGTGTAGCGGAGCCAAGGAGACTAGCTGATCACTAATTCACGTACTATTCATATCCTCATTGTTAGGGTGGAAGGTGATTCATTTAGCAGAGCAAGAGCAGGTATTTCCTCCTTGTGTTCATATGCTATGCATTGATTTTTACTGGTTATGGTTCGCATGAGAAAGCTCAGGTTCTTCACAATTTTATGGCTGGAAAGGAATGCAAGACTATGAAGTTTTTTTGTCGCCCATAAAAAAGGGTTCTGACCGTAGTTCACAAATTAAGCCATGGAATATACAGAAGTAAAATTGCAAGATCATTCAAAAGCGATTTTCGGGAAAAAAAAATCCTCACTTTCTTTCCAAAGAGAAACAAGTCCACCTACACATTCCACCAAAAGGAAGATTCCTCCTCTCTCCACAGCACAAATGCAAAAGCAGCATAAGGCCAATAGTTTAGAGCAGTTTGACGCACAAATGGAGTTGCACGAACCCCGTTCTCTGAGAAGAAAATGACTTTCACCTGCGATGAGAAATTGAAGCAATAATTGAATAACACTAATAATCAACTAAGTACAGATGTGTCCAGGTAAAAACAAAACCTACTAATGGTATTGAAGCTGAAGAGTGCAAGAATGAACATGACGGCCATAAGCGTAGCTATATGAACTTGCTGGCATGTTGTGAAGTATCAACCAGGATAGGTAAAATGGTACTTGAAGATTGGATATGCATTTTAGTACTCAAAGAATCAACGAAGGGAGAAGATCCAAAGAGATAATTTAGCAGGAAAGGAGCGAGTGATGCTCATAATTCATGTTCCAAGTGACATATTGAAGGAGTTGCAAGCATTCATCTTTTTGAGAGATGGACAAACTTCCATTAAGAACCACCAAGTATTCATCAGGATAGCCACTGCTGTCTCGGAGAACCTTCTTCGCTTAAGCTAATTAAAAGCTTCATTGATGACAACTGACCATGGGTAATGAATGAGAAGACAGTCAAATTCTCTTACATGTGGCCACCATTGTGCTATTCAACAAAGAAAGAAGCTGCACGACATCAGACCACATATGAGCTTTTTCAGGTTATGTAATAGAACTTCCCAACCGTCAAATGTCTCATTGTCTTGTCAAACCATTCGACTCAAAGCCAACCGGCAACAGTAGGAGACCGCAAGGCTTGGAGAGGTAAACATATGAATTAGAGGATGCAATCTGACATAGAATTAAGCGTACCTATGGCCCAAACAAAAGGGGAACAAATAGCAATAGAGTAATCAAACAACTGACTGTTACCCAAAGCCTTCTAAAACCCATCTCTGACACAAATCACACAATATTATTTGTTTGCTACCAACTCATCGAAAAAACTAGCACCTTTTCTGGCTGAGATCAACTACATTCATGGACAAACATGTACATATATTATTAATATCTCGTAGGCCATGATTTCAAATAAATAATGCAATGACTGCCTGATCCTATGTCCAAGCATACTGTTAGGTGCGTAAATGTTCACTTTAGCGCCCCCTAATTTATCATTGTTATGTCCATTTATGTTGTTACTTGGAGTTTAACTTCTTTTATTTTGTGTTATAGGTATTCGGAGGCTTAATCAGTTAATGGTTGAATTTACTAGGTGTCAAAGCATAGTCGGTCACAATGAATTCAATCAAGAGAAAGGATCAAGAGTACATGAGATAACGAGAAGCGCTGAATCAATTTCCTAGCTTCCTAACGGGCCGTTTGGCTGGTGGATTTGATTTTAGGTGGATTTGTAATGAGGGCGGATTAGAGGGTGGATTTGTAATGAGGGTGGGCCCACCTCCTAAGAAGGGTGGATTTGTAATGAGGTGTTTGGATGGTTTTTGAGAAGGGAGATTTGGAAGGTGGATAAGGGGCAAATGACTGAATTGCCCCTAGTTTATTAATTTAATTAATAAAATGGATTAATTTTATTATTATTAGTATAAATACATAATAAATATATAATAATTGAAATAAATACATAATAAACACATTAATTCATTTAAACTATATTATATATTAAAAAATGATATATTCAACAATTATTTCTAAAAAACAATAATTGGAATATTTCTAAAAAAACAATATTCAGGAGAATAAATAAACTTGGCCTTCACTTGAAAAACTCTATTCTTAGTAGCCTAAAATGAAAATTACTAGTACTAAATTTATTACTAGTATTTAAAAGCAAAATTACTACTAACATTTATTACTAGTATTTAAAAGCAACCGGTTGCTTTCTCCAATACCAAAAATATACACTTGGTAGGCAGTCTATTTTGAACCCATCCTTTTTTTCTTCAACTCCTCCTCCTCTCTCTCTCTCTCTCTCTCTGCAAGGTCCGGGCTAGTTCCCCATCTTGTTGAATCGCCATGGAAGGTCTCTCATCTCTACCAAGAACAAGATCGCATGAAGCAAGATACATCTTCAAGCGAGATTTTTTTTGAACAGCATCTTCGAGCGGAGATCGACCATGCCACGATGTTCCTTCTCTGATTTTTTTGCGATTTGGAACATGCAACTCATGAAGCCGGAACTCGCTGGTAATGTTCGAAACCCACCAGAATGGCCAATTTTTTGAGATTTGTTGATTAAATTGAAAAAAAATCACGAAATTTGTTTTGGGTTTTGCTGTTGCTGGATTTTTTGCTCTCTGTTGATTTTTCTGTGGTTGATTTGGAAGGGAAAAGGGGGTGGATTTGGAGGGGTAGAATCGTCCTCAAACGCCCGGATTAGCCAACGACAGGGGTGAGGCCGTCGTTAGCAAATCCACCCGCAGGTGGATTGCATCTCCCAACAGTGAAATAATCTGGGAGGAAGAAAACTCAGCCAAAGAGTGGAGATGGTGCGGGACCAAGATATGTAAGAGGGCCGCTTGGTATATCCACCCTCAAATCCCCCAGCCAAACAGGGCCTAAAGGAAACACATATGTACTGCACGTGGTTTGTGGCTTTGCTAATGAGTGGGAAGGACTTGGACACTGCCAAAGGAGAAAGAGTTTTAAAAGGAAAGAAATCCTTCTTCCATATGGAATTTCAGTTGCAAATAAATAAAGGCAGTGGGTTTAATTGAGGGATTATTCACGCATACAACGGAACAGAGGCAGAAACGAAGAACTGCTGCTGCAGTTTGGCAGTCGCGATGTTCGGCTAAACCCTCATCTAGGGGGAAGATGAAGTCCCACTCCAAGTAACGATGTATTTTGTATGAACTAAGATTTTTATTCGAATCGGATTATATAGTCAGAACTATGTTTTAATTATTTTTATTCTTCCAATCCGTTGCGTATTTGCGCACTAGTTTCAGATACCCGTTCATATAATTGTTTTCAATGTTGTGCTTGGAGTTCTAAGATAGATTATGCTCGTAAGACGGATCATGCCGTTGGGTGGCGTGACACCATGCCAGTGAGACGGTCCATGCTATGGGATAGTCTATGCCTTTTAACAATCACAAATATCTTCTTGCTAACTATCAATAGGGATTGCAAGCCCTAGCAATAGTTATTTATCAATTCGAATAGAAATCCGGTTTATGCGAATGCATGGTTATGCGGTAGGGGTGGATTCCAAACCCTAGAATTTTCTCTCACCGTCTTTATCTAATTTAATTTCAATGTTCTTTAATTAATTAGCTTTGCAAAATCAAACCTCAACCAATTATTTTCTTGAGAATTAATTTAGATATTAATCGAAATTATTGTAGCTTAGCCAAACTGTCCCTGCGGATCGACTCTCGGACTTGACCGCTATTCTTTTGAGTAAGGGTTAATTCCATGTTTTATAAATTATATTTTTGGTACGAAAACGACCGACCACATACCCTCAAAACTACAACGGAAAGAGTGAAGAGCCTCTAGACTATCGACCAAACTTGGGTAGTGATGCAGGCCCATATTTGAAGAATTTTAGAAATATAGGAGTTTTATTTTAATGCCGCTTGTTTTGGCATGATTCTAGAATTCTCTAGGAATTATGGTGTCTAAGTTATATTTCTTATTTTTGGTAATGGTTTTGGTTGGTTAGCAAGTATTACCTTTTAGTTATTTTTTTTTCCATATTTTTTGAGTCTTAGTAGCTTATAAATAAGCGTTGTCAGCCTTAGGGCAAGTGGGTGGTTACGATTAGTAAAAAAAGAGATTATTCTCAATATTCTTTGTCCATAGAGGGAATACCTCTTGTTCAGACTTGTTCATGCTTTTCGCTGCAAACGGGTCGATTATTCAGGGCGTTCCGTCATTGTCATGGGTCCTTCGCTTGTTTTGGCATGTTTCTAGAATTCTCTAGGAATTATGGTGTCCAAGTTATTTTACTTATTTTTGGTAATGGTTTTGCTTGGTTTGCAAGTATTACCTTTTAGTTTCCATATTTTTTAGTCTTAGTAGCTCATAAATAAATGGTGTCAACCTTAGGGCAAGAGGGTTGTTATGATTAATGAAAAAACAAGATTCTTCTCAATATTGTTTGTTCATAGAGGGAATACCTCTTGTTAGACTTGTTTGTGATTTTCACTGCAAATAGTTTCGTAAAAGGAGGTTTCTCGCTGCAGCAGTTGGTATCAGAGCTCAGGTTCCAATCCTGAGTATAGCCACAGGACGTGCTGGAGGACGAGTTGGACGAGGAGTTCCAATCCTGACTATGGCCAGAGGTCGTGCTGGAGGTCGAGGAGGTCAGACAGCTTGTGTTGAAAAAATCTATGAACGAGATGAGGTTGCTCAAGCAACTCGAATGGAGGAAGGATTTCAACGAATAGAAGCGATGCTTGGAACGCTTATCCAACACACCGAGGTTCTAGAAGTTGTAAATCCACCTTGCCATCATCTGGTTAAACCTTAGTGTCCGAAAGAGGATGAGGTATCGGATGATGTTTCTATCACCAAATCTTTGGCTAGTAACATCAACCGAGGGAGAGGACAAGGGCGGTCAGGACTTCAAATCATGATCAACGACGTTGGGAGACTTTGGGAATCTGGTTTAAAGATCAACTTTTTTGAGTTCCAGGGAGGTATAACCCCAAAAAAAATCCTAAAGGTTGATATGGTGGATGAGGCTACCATTAAGTGGCCTTTTACAACAAACTTAATTCCATATCCAATTGTGGATTGGAGTAAACCACCAATCCTAAAAGTTGTTGAGGAAGTTTCTAAAATAAATTGTACGTTCCGATTTCAAAAAAATGTGGATCCTTTAGGAAATTATTGAAGCGTCTACCTATGATGCACGGACAAGGATACAGACACGGGAATTCTAAAAAAATGGGGATATAGACACGGCGGGGGACACGATTAGAATCAGAACCCCATCCTTGCAAAACCAGAGGCGAGAAATAGAATTATAGGTAAAAAAAATTTTGCACCACTTACAAAATTGAAACTAGTGATGGCAATTCCATCCTCTCCACTTCGATCCACTCCGTTACCCACCCTGTTTGGACTGTAGTTTGGGGATTTTTCCAGTGATAGGATTGGATTCGGAGGGTAAACTGGATTGGAGGTGGCTCCATGTACATCCGATCTGATCCCCGCCCCGTTCTCTGCCCCATTTATTATTGTTATCTACAGTTTCACTCCCATAATTATAGACAATTAAAAGGGTTTCCAAGGTATAGATACCACTATGTACAGCAATTTTCAACGTATTCCAAATCCAACTGAGTAGCGGCATATCTAACATCTGATCTTGCCATCTTCTCTTCCAAGTTCCAGCCCGAAGTCTCCTTCCATCGCCGCCGGCACCTGATGATTGACCGACTCTACTCCCATTGTCGTTAACAAACCATCTTATGTGCGAACAGCTCTCTCTCTCTCTCTCTCTCACACACACACACACACACACGCACACATCGATTTACAACCCCTCTCTCTCTTGTACCACCAAATCCAGATTATTACCCATTTCGATAATATTTTTTGGAACTAAAATAACGGTTTTTTACTCTCCAAAAAAAAAAATAGTAGCTGCAATCTCTCCAAGTGTTGATTCCTTTTTCTTGTACAGGTTATACTTGTCTACTTGACCTTGTGATGCTGGGTTTGATGAACAAGTTACACTGAAAGAGCTGAGGGAAAGATCAACGGAAATTTGTAACTGCTATGTTTGAATATGGATTCTAATTTGGCTTTTGTACGTAAGTTTGTGGATCAAATATGTCTGAAATATATTACTTATGTTAGTGGAATTTGTTGAAACTTTTGTTGCTTTTTTTTTTTTTTTAATTTGGCTGGGATAGGTTGTAATGGGAAAAAATAGGTTTGATATTTTAATTTCTCCTATAGTGGGAAAAACTTCAGAGTGGGGCGGGGATCCCATATCCCTGTTAGGGGCGTGGATGGAGGGTGGAGATGTTTTCCCATACAGGGAACAGCACGAGGACAGAGGCGGATATAAGATTTGGGGATGGGGATGGTAAAATTCATCCCCGATCTGTCCCGTTACCATCACTAATTGAAACCCGGTCGAATAAGGGACAAAGCCTCGCACAAATCAAAGGGGTCTTACAGCGCAACAAGGCAATACTACACTTGCCATCAAGATTTGATGTCCACCCATTATCCCTCTTCCCCATCAAGCGCTATTCAAATGCACAGCATTGTTTCAACCCATCAACTTGTAATTGGAACTCATCATACTCACAATGCAGAAATATTCATCCATAAATTTTCTTTTCTTCCCCATTTTATGTTTCAGATGCCCACAAGAAGTTTCCAAATAATAATCATTGGTCAATTAGTAATCAACAAACAATTATACTGACATGAAATTGACCTTTCAATGCAATCCATCTTTGTCGTAAAATGGAATTTAAGGCCATGGATCTCCTTTTACCAACCCTACTTGCCATGTTGTCATCGTCTTTTTCAACATAATAAGCGAATTGCAAAGGAAAATGCTAAGTTGTATGCTGCAAATAAATTATAATAGTCAGCAATGCACGGGAAGTGAAAATAATTTGTACCTTGTGAGGACTGCTTTTTCGCAGAAAACCTTGTTCCTGCAATTGGTATATGACCCCCATCAACTCCAACAATAAGGCCACAAACAACATGACAGCAGGAAATATTAAGTTACGGAATGGAAGCTAGAAGCAACAGTGAATTTGCATTTTAAAATTACAAGGCATCCGGAATTCCATTAGTGGCTTATGTCGGGTATGCATTACAGCAAAAGTGAATTGGGAGTGACTAAACTAGGAAAAACTCCAACCTCTGCTATCATTCGCACTAAAAGGCTGCCTTCATAGCTAAACAATTGTTGTCAAGCTAGTTAAAAAAGTTGTGGTTGCTGAGTTTAGTTCACCAGAGATGTTTATTTGGTAGTTAGTGAAGTCGGCCTTTTTTGTATACAAAAGAAGAGAGAGAAGATAGGAATCTATTGGTCAATTATGCGGAATCTATCAGTGAGAAGAGGTAGGGAAAGAGAGTAAAAATAGTTATTTGGACCTATAGGTGCGCCACAGGTGCAAATTGTTCAGTAGGGGGAGCGAGAGCAAGTCAATGAAAGGAAATTAGGTGACATAGTATGGGCTTTAACGTCCCTATAACTTACCCTATCATTAAAAACTGTTACTTTCTGCTACAAGTTCTACATTATGAGGATTCAAAAGTAAATTAGCATCCTCTTTTAGCAGTGTTTCCCGACTTTCTCTTAGAAGAGCAGCTGTTGCAATTCTTGATACCATAGGGTCACTGGGAGTATCAAACCCAAACCTCAAGAGCAGTCAATGTAATTTACCATCAAAATCTCCTCCATTTTCTATATTGACAAAGTACTGTCGGTACTGTTTCCCCTCTTGCCCAAATCCAACGGAAAAAACGTTTACAAAAGAAAGAGATGACTAAGTTCACCCTTCTTGGTTGGCATCCCAATACAGGATGAGAGAATATTACGCAAAGTGATGAATAATTTCTCAATCAAGGAACGAGCTATAGAACCATTTCTTTCCATGTTGCCTTAACTGCATCAATCTACAACTTTCACACCAAAATTAAAACCAATGTAACTATTTAAAGCCTAGTTAGCTGTTCCTACACTTCATAGAAGTCAGTATTGATCTCCGTACCTAGAAGACTAGAACCTACCTAAGCGCAAAACTAGTGCAAAAGTCAATTGAAGCCAACACCATCCAAGATTGTTAAGTTATCCTTTGTCAAAGTTGTGAAATTAAATTTCAAAATCAAAATTTTTCTGTGGACACAGAAAAGAGTCTTTGTATTACCAATGTGTCCTTCGAGTAGTATGAAATGCGAGGCAAACCTAGGATCGTTGTTGCAACCCAATCAGTAACAGCATCAACAGAAAGCTCTCCCTCATACCTGGAAATTGGAATAATCAATCAAAATAGTGTTAAAATTTGGTTCAAAATCTTCTAACTATGAAAAAAAGATGATCAGTTAACATTAGAATATAGATCTTTACATGAGGTTGAAGGAAAGGTGTAAAGTCTATGAAAGTTTCTGTGTTGACCTACAAGCTCACAACATTCAAAACCTTGGCCGAAACTCACCTAAGAAGACAAGTTGAAGAGTTACATCTTGGGGGAAATGCAACGAGTGAAGGCAAGCCTGTATGTATATCCAAGAAGTTAAAAGATATGGAAGACTTATTGAAATATAGTTGTTTGCTCAACTCCTTAAGGAACATAATCAAGCGCTATAAAGGCAGAAACCAAGAAACAAAACAGAACATCCTGATAAACATACTAGCATAAACTTATTCCTGACATTTGAAGTTCTCGCTGAACAGAAAATCACGGAAAATGCGATGGGTACACCACTCACGCACACCAAATGTACACCAGCTAACTCTTCCGGGTAAGAGTTAGACTCTTCCAGATAAGAGTCTAAACTCTTCCATGTAAGAGTCTGCTTGGTGTGCATTTAGTGTGCGTGAGTGGTGTACCCATAGCATTGTTAATAATTAAGGTTATAAAATCAGACAAGATTAAACTCTCCACCAAACACCATATAGAATTCAATCGCCTCCCATTCCTTCCAGATGATATTCAGTTATAACACCTATGCAAGCATAGAACCACCTAGGGAACTGGGACCATAGTTGTCAAATGTTAAACTCTCCACCAAACACCATATAGAATTCAATCGCCTCCCATTCCTTCCAGATGATATTCAGTTATAACACCTATGCAAGCATAGAACCACCTAGGAACTGGGACCATAGTTGTCAAAGGCGCGCCTAGGCGAGAGGTGCAGCGAGGCGAACCCATTGCGCCGGGGGTACACCCAGGCGAGACGACTTAACTAAGGCGAGGCAAAGGCGCGCCTAAGCACGAAAGGCGACAAGGCGAGAGGTGCAAAAAAAGCGCACTTCATTGAAGTTCAATCACAGCCCTAGATTTTTGCTACCTAGGTTATTTCGATTCTCGATACTATTCTGAAAAGGGTCATTTTGAGAAATTGACCGAATCATTACGATTCACGATTTGATACGTTTCACGATTCTGAAAAGGGTCATTTCGATTCTCGATACGATTCCCGATTTGACAACATTGCTGCTGAGTGAGCACGCTACGCGTGAGAGAGGGTGTAAGGCGAAGTACCACATCGCCTAGGTACCAAAGTGAGAGAGGGTGTAAGCGTGAGGTCACCCTCACTTCATGAGCTAGCTTTTAGGGTTGAGTTCTACCCAAGACCATGTAACAGTAGCATGTACACTACTCTTGGATCTAAAAAAAATCTGTACTCTACTGCCCTCACTCTCTCTTTATGCAATGATGTTCCCCTTCCCTCCTGCAAAGGCAGAAACCTGTGCAAGCAGGCATAGGCAAAAGGCAAAGAAAGGCAGGCCTATGCAGATCTAGAGGAAGCTTAGGTGAACCAACCAAGGCCGTCAAATCGTGAATCGCATCGTGAATCGAAATGACCCTTTTCAGAATCGTGAATCGTAACGATTCGGTCAATTTCTCAAAATTAAATTAGAAAGTAAGTCTATGCATCTACAATGAAAAGACATTGTAATTAAGCTTACATCACCACAAAAATATGTTTTCTATCATAAATTGAAGATCACATGGTCTAATATTGGGGATGAACTGTTATTGATCCCCTCCTTTTTCATCAACCTTTTAGAAAAGAAAAGTATTCAAAGCAGTGGACAAACTATGAGTAAACTATTAAGGGCTTCCAAAGATTAGAATATTAAATTGTGAATGGTCTTAGTGGACAAATAAAATAGGGTAGTGATAATGCCAAAACTATTTTTGATTGTGCCAAAACTCCAATGCATAAAAGACATGTACATTGCACATAAGTACAAGCATTTTATGCATTGGAGTTTTGGCATAATAAAAAAAAAGTTTTGGCATTAACATTTGCCATAAAATAATATAAAATGTACATGAGTCCAAGAAGTAAATGGGTTATTTACTACAAACTACGAAGTACTCCCTCCGTCCCAAAACGGATGTCCCAAAACACTATTCACGCCTCTCGAACTATTTTTTAAGCTATAACGAATTATATATGCAATATTGATCTTGTTTGATAGATTTTGCTTAGTTTTTTTTAAACAAAGTCTTTAAATCGAAAAAAATATTATAGATTGCAATACACGGATGATTTTTTGACGAGTGTCAATAGTAGTTCTGGACATTCGTTTTGGGACGGAGGGTTTGTTAAATATATTGTCCAGTGTGGGAGGCCTTGCTCTGGAGTCTGTAGAAATCGACAACACTACAACACTGTAGATCATAGAGAAGTTGAAAATGGGAAGACACGATTGCAGCACACTTCAATATCCCAAAAACTTCAATCGATCTCCCTCCTTTGCCTGCTGAAGATCGAAGAGCACCTCACACATGAAAATCACAAGCCAGCCCACCTAGTTGAAACCCTAGATGATGAAAACAGGTTTGGAAATCCTAATTAACTTCGAAAAATTGAGTGTCGAGTGTTATATGTGGGATTTGACACATTTTTAGGGCTGAAAATTGCGAAAAACTCCCTCTGAAATGTGCATTTTTTATTCGGGCCGGACAGACCCGACCCAGATTCAGGAGATACAAATCGTATGCGAATCGTGGAAGAATCGTACGATTCATATGATACCAGAATCAATTCCGCGATTCTGTTCCGATTATTTTATGTTTGCGATTCTGGGGTGCAGTTCGCATTGATTAAGTAGTGAATCGAATCGTACAATTCGAATCGGGAATTGTACGATTTCGACAACCTTGCAACCAACCAATATAAGATATAATTTTAAAAAACAATAGAAAAATAGGCCTTCTACAAGTAAAATAGGCTTTTGGAGGGTTCAATTGTAGCTGAAGTTGTGTATTAACTTTTGTATGGTTTAATTGTAGCTGAAGTTGTATATCAATTGTTTTTGAAAATTTTCGCACCAAATTAAAGAAATTAAAAAGATTATATACGGAAGTATTTTATTTTTTATCAAAAAATTGAAAGTCTTTTATCTTTTCTTTTCTCAACGTACGCTTCCTAAAAATATTCAGGTTCTTGTAACATTCTGATATGTGAAACATTTTTAGAAAAAGGAAAGAATCGGTTAGATGAAATGTACCATTTGGAAAGGAAGGCTGCCCTGTAAATGTCTTTTCAGCAAGGTACTTGGCAACCTGAACCTCTCCAAGCTCAACCAGTCCAGTGTTTGCTACCCCATCCAACAGAGCAGCTGAACAAGGAAGGAAAGAAAATACCATTTACCAATGTGGTAATCTACAAGTACGAAAAACTTCATAAAGAACACAAATTACAACCAAAGTAATCAGCCAGACAAATAACAAAAGAAAAGACAAAAGAAGCAATGAAAGAAAACAAGCATTTGACCCAAGCAATCTCTTATTTAGATTCTTCCAGCAGAAGTCTGCGTTCATTCTTCATAAGTACGAAAGATGAGCTGTGTATGCTTTGCTTTCTGCTTACGTTCCCGACTACTCATCAACATTAAATACATTGGACACTTAAAAGAAGTAAATGCATACCAATCCTTTCCCAGTTACTAGCAAATTGTGCACACCTGTTGCTCCCAAATGAAAATACCTGAATCAAATTTGCATGAAGAGTTGCAAGGAAACAATTAACACCACAGTCAAACACCTCTGCAAATACAGTCACTGAGTCACATAAAATAAAGGTGGGAACAATGGGGCTGCAGAGAGGAGAGTAAGAGCTCAATAGGTGGTCCTCCCAAGTGAGACACATAATTCACTGAACTTGATGTAGATTACATCACAGCTTAATAGTTTTACGAATCAACACAAGAGTTACAAGCACAGAACAGAACGATGCTACTTTTACTTTAGTATACACGTGATTAGGGATTATTTAATTTTTCATCAATTAAATATTTCATAGCACAAAACAATAGTGGCGCAATTGGTGTTCACAGGATGCATACAACACTATATTACTGTTAGATAGCTTAATTTACATTATTGGGCCATTTCATAATAGCTTAAACTTTTGGGAGAGTTGGTAACTTAACATGGTATTAAAGCTCTGATTGCCAGAGGCCTTGGGTTCAACCGTTCAAGTCTCTCTGTTTGCATTCTGTTTCTCCAAATCGTATTCTGTTATGCCCTATCTCTGAATTTAGCATCTCCATGTGCAAGACAGAGTTGCACGTGAGGGAGGGTGTTAGATAGCTTGATATACATTGTTGGACCCACTTCCTAATAGCTTAAGCTTTTAGGAGAGTTGGTACCTTCACCATTACATACGTCAAAGTAATATTTCATTATCTCTAACAGTATAAACTTCCTAAAAAGAGGGAATAGAACAACTACATCGTCAAAGGTTTGTGGAGGCCTAGGGGCACCAAGGCACCAAAGGTTTATATGTGCAATTGGCGCACTGTGGCGCTAAAGGTCTGTTGGGGCCTAGGCGCGATGCACAAAGGCAAGGCTCAAGGCTTTTGAAATGTTAAGTGTAGAAAAGACATATAAGCAAATTCATATTAACATTCCTCGTTTTTACAGAAAAACAAAAAATAAGAGCAAGTATATCGGCTAAGGTTACTTAATGACTATGCTAGTAAAATATCACAACCCATTACCACTACAAATTACGAATCAAAGAGAAATTGAAACATCCCTAAGAGAAAACACAAAATAAACAACAAGTAAGGAAAAAAAGGAAAAGGTGTGAAGGAGAAATATGAGACTTTGGTTGGACAACATGAAGACTCAAGATCGATTGGCCATTGGCTGTGAATAGGATAGACTTATTGTTTATCATGGTCTTTTACAGCATTTCCAAATATTTCAACACAATTTTCAATATTTGACTACGAAATTTTTTTTGTGGCTTGTGAAAAAAAAAATTCCAACACATATATGTAAGAGTTACTGTGCATAGCGCTGGGAAAAAAAAAAAGAGTTACTGTGCATCAGTGAGATGAATCTTTACACCCCACCAGCATCGACATTCCAGTTCTGGATTATATGAAAAGGATAATATTTCATGGCTTTCCAGTGCTCTTTTATTTTAGTTTTAACTTTTTCAGTTTCTCGTCTTCTCAAGTTCAGATATTTGTCCTCTCATACATTAAATGAAACATCAAAGGTACAGAATGGGAAAAAACAAGAGCTACTCCTACGTTACATAGTTTTATTCAGGTATCAATATGCAAATGTGCATAAGTGCAGCTCATCTCATTCCCACGTCAAGGGTACCAAGCATGGCTACATATTTAATTTCCTTGATACTCGTCTCAATTTCCCTAGCTACAAAGGTGTTTTCTTGATACATAAGGGTTATACTTCACTAACCTTACCAGATCACAGATTTGATGCTGCAAGGAGCTTACTTACAACAATGTACAAGTTTTAATAACTTGACTGATTGTTATTTTAATGTCCAAATAAAATTCTAAATATACATGAGAGGTTATTACACATTTCAAAAAGTCCATATAACTGTCCAGAAGAGTGAAGGGCACTTGCCACAGTAGTGAGCGTACATCAAGTCATTGTAGCTATTGAGCATACCTGAATTAGAAATGCCTTTGCATTGTCAAACTTGGAAAAAAAGTTCCCCGTGGTGATGATATTGAAAGTATCTACTGGATCTGGATATGAAAAGACATACAGTAATAAGAGATATGTTGGCATCAACATGTTAGAGTTGTTCCCACAGAAAGCAGCAGATGGTATAGGTTTCCAAATGAAATCCTTCAATGAAAAAGCAAATAGTCTAGTATGGAATATCTCAACCAACCAAAGGAAGCAGCCTCCAGCAACGGAAGCTCAATTTCAGAAAAACTTGCCCCAGCATGTTGCGCCTTGGCTTTCTCAATGATATGCTGCAGTCAAGATATGAATGACATTCATCAGAAGATCACCGATCATGTATATCAAGCAAAGGAAACTATGTTAGGTAAGAACTTAGCATCATAGCCTTCACATTAATAGGGTAAGAGTAAATAACTCACAATGTGCTCGTCTATACTGTATAGATCGTAATTCCTCTTCCATACGGGATTTGTTAGCAGCTCAAAAGCATATCGAATCTGGAAAATACACCCAGGTCTAAAACAATATAACTGAAAGAACTTAACAAAAAGACCAACTAGTATTAATGCTAAGAAAACAAAACTCCAAAATTTCAAGACAAGACAACAAAGAAAGTCAGAGAATTCAAAGTATAAAAATACTAAAATGGAAGTTCTTTCCATTGCTTGAAAGCTACCGCACATAAGCTCCAGAATTCAGCAGCCCACATCAGGGTCAACTGTCAATACTTAGTTTGGTTATGCGAGAGAGTCCCACCACATACTTTGCTTGGATGAAGGAAACTGTACACCAGTTCTAAAAATAATATATTTGCAGATAAGGGTTCTGATCAGTAACCTCATGTTGCACATCGGGTGTTTACTAAAATCTCTAACAGATGTGTTCATTGTGGAGTTCGTATTGGCAAATGGCAAGACCAGTTATGCTGCAAATTGGTTCTTCAAGCATTTGCCATGAAAAGATGTGTTAAGGTATTCTACAAGCAATCTAGTAACTGAACTTCAATATAGTGCCTGCCTTTAAAGCATGTGAAGTTATGTCTACCTAGTGTTCCTTAGTGTCAAAGCATCATAACAAAGTCAAATCTCAAACTTGCGGACATCATGTGGATCAAGAAATTTGGATGTAAATCATACTGCAACAGAACTTAAGGGATCTAGTTTCCTGCTTTGAAATCAATCTAGTATAATGCTAAGTAACTTGCAGATGCAAATTTTGTGAAGTAAAAGAATATAATGTTGATACTGGTGTAATAAATATGCAGAGGACTAGGACAACTGACAACAAGAAATTTAAACTGATATCATGGCCCTATTCCCACTGCAGATTGATACAAGCTGCACCTTTGGTTACGACCTTGTGGCAATCACAGGAAACGAGTGGGGAACTGTCTGAAAGCTCTTCGTAACATTGCAACTCATATCTTGGTTTTACAGCAAAACAATCACTTGTGTCAAGAGATTCAACACCGTGAAGATTTGTGCCCTTAAAGAGCATATGAGGAGGAGATTCATGTCAGTCAAGTGTTCATGGTTCTGTTGGAGCTGCCTTAAGAAATGGTGATTCCAAAGCTTGTTAACACTCCATACATCAAATGTGAGTACGATGAAGCATACATTCTGTTCTTCATGCATTACTATTGTGTCCTTGATAGAATATATTAAAGCATTCCCATGATGAAGTAGATTTATGTGGTACCGCATGTCTCACAAAAGGGTACGTCTTACTAAACATCCATTTTGTTTTATCAGATGCAGCTTCCATATGAAGTGCAACTGGAATGATTCTTCCACCAACATATGTTACCAAAGTGGAGGCAACAGGACAAGCCACTGTTTCTCTCTACATCTTCTCCTTTGAATCACCTTAGTTCTGGACTCTAGGATGGACGTTGTCAACACATCTGACAAATCCCATCATCCGTTTATGGCCGTTGTAATCATACAAACCTTTTATGCCAATCTTATAAATACTATCACTGCTTTAAAAAAAACTTGAAAATGCAATTTCACTTTTCTTCCAATTTTTATCACGAATTCCATAACTTGAAGTCAGGAAAAGGTGCATGTGGCGTAGCCATTTCCAGCAATGTCATGTTAAGAAAATCCTGTTTCAAACCACCTAGAAAAAATGTTGGCAAACTGGAGAAGCATAAGTGTAGGAAAAGTATAATACAAAATACAATTCTATTTTACCCCATCGTACCACTGTAATACATTCAAACCCACCCCGACAACCAGACAAAAACATCAACAAATATGCATGTGCAAATGATATAGTAAATCGCGTAGAGAGCACAAACGAACTTCCTAACCTTCACAAAATCAATGGTAGGAGGAACTTCCACGCCTGCATTCCTGAAGTAAAGCCTTTGTCCATTTAGTAAGAAAAAAATCTTGGATACATTGCACGGTAGAATTAATGCCAATTTAGAGCATATCTGTATTATGCATCTTATGTTTCTACATAAAATTCAATTCGTTATATGTTCTTTAACAACTAACACAAAGCAAATGATACGTATACTTTCAAAATATTAGGTCGTATAGCATGTAACGAACAGAATAGTAACAATGCAAGAAATATAGAAAGCTAACAAACCAATTTTAACTCAAGTAAGTTGTCAAGCACTAAAACTAAAAACAAGAGTACATAGAAGCCAAGTTTGGTAGCCACATAGGACAAAGTAGGATAGGGACTTTCCTGGGTATAACTTCGATGATTGTAAATCCCATGGGATAAAGAATATAATGTAGGACATCGTGTCTATCATATCCCATGTGTGGTTGTGACAAAGATCGGATAGTCATTAGTCTACAATTAGCATTTCTTTTCTACAATTCTCTATCTACTTGACTCTAACCCACAGTCTCCATAAAATTGAATAATCCCACTTCCTGTGACATAATTTCTTATCCACTATCCCATAGTCATATTATGCAACCAAATGCTGTGTCAGTTCCATTGGAATACATGGATAACTAATCCAACCCACATCTTGTATACCGCAAACACATCTGTTCGACGGACAAAAGAGGCGGAATTGGATTTTCTTATACATGGAGCCCATTTATCCCGCATTTGGTTGTACGATTAGACCATGAAATATTGTGGTAGGGAAGTACAAAAGTGGGATAACTCGTTCACACGGGGAGGTAGGAGAACATGAGATATCTATTCTAATATATAAAGGGGGAGCAACTTTTTAGTGTGGATTAGTGTTTGAGAACGGCTCACATTTTTCCCTTCCCACAATTGTCCCTCAAGAATATTTTAATTACAAGTTAAATGTTCCTTACGTCAGTTACGTTTGATGGGCATAATTGTAAAACCAAAGTGAAAACTACCCCAAAAACTGTCCCCTTCCCCAACAACTTCCACTTTCCCCAACCGGAAATTCAATTGTGAAACTGCCGACCAAAATCCACTTTCCCACTCTCTCTTCTGCGATGCTTGGCGCAAGTGCGCAACATTTCAGGGCTATGTCCAATAATTTGTCCACTTTCCAGTGTTCATAGTTGGTTTTGCTAGGATTTGGTTTTGTACGAAAATTTCTCTTTTGCGATGCCTTCACCCACGTCAATGCCGGAACCTGAGTGACACAGGCGCAAGTGCGCAACACTTCAGGGCTTTGTCCAATAATTTGTCCACTTTCCAATGTTCGTGGTTGATTTTGCAGACAAATTTTGACAATTGGCCTTACCAGGATTTGGTTTTGTACGAAAATTTCTCTTCTGCGATGCCTTCACCCACTTCAATGCCGGAAACCAAGTGACATAGGCGCAAGTGCGCAACACTCCAGGGCTTTGTCTAATAATTTGTCCACTTTCCAGTGTTCATAGTTGATTTTGTTAACAAATTTTGACAATTGGCCTAACTAGGATTTGGTTTTGTACGACATTTTTTAGGTTTCCTAAAATTTTGCCGACTGTTTCTATTTGGTGTAGTTGAAGGCTTGAAGTCACGCACTGCGGAGGGAACACGGCCAAAAAGCAAGTTGGGTTTTGCATTGTGCGTGGGTTTCTCTCCATTTGATACAGAAAGATCTTATTTGTTGTCAGGTAATTCATATATTTTTTATTTCCTTATTTTTGCATCCTTGATAACCAAAAAAATTAAAAGCAACCTTATTTTTTGATCACCTATTGTCTTTTGCATTTGGTAGAAAGGGTTTAGTCAGCGGTGGAGAAGATGGTAATTAGGATGGTGGCTTAATTCTTTTGTATTCGAGTTTACTGATTTATATTTTTCTTCTCTACAAATAGTTTGCTTGGTTGAGAGAAAAAATAAACTTCGCACAAATCGCACCAATTGCGTGAGTAAACTCAACTTGCACACGTGATTAATTTTGTGCATACTTTTTGTTGTGCCCCAACCTCCTAGTCATAAGAGAAATGGTAGACAAAGATACCAAGTTCACAATAATGCTGGTCCAATTTGTGATCCCAACAAACAGGGGAAAGCAATTCATGTATCCTCCATAATATTGCTTGGCTATGTACGTAAATATAAATTGAGGACTTGATATAAGAGTGATCAGATAAATAGAGAGCGGATTACCACTTGGATGAAAGCTTGTCGTAGGCTTCAGCGACTTCTTCGATAGACGACTGCATCTTGATCCCCAAAACTGTAATTACGATAAAAAAAAAACCTTATAAACGATTAAAGATTGTGGGGAAGGAGAGGAGAGATATCTGAGAGTAGGGTAAAGTGAGCTCGCCATCGTAGTGAGAGAGAGGGTAGGAACGAGGGAGGATGAATAGCTGATAGAACACGGAGGACGCGAAGAGAATCAGAGGTAACCAGTATGCCTTCAGCGCCGACGCCATGGACAATTTCGCCATTGAATTGCCCGGAAGAACTCCGCCGATGAGACTGATTGCACACAGAGACTGAGTGAGTATACCGGCTTTGGTAATTTTGCATTTTATTAGCCTAGATTATTTACTGTATTTATTTATTTTTCGTTGTTATTCCTAATCTAATCTAATGGGTGGAACTCGGGATATACATGTGTCCAAGAGCTGCTAGCCACCACTTAGGGATGGTAATGGGTCAGTTTGGTTCGAGTATTGGCATATCCAAATTCGTTACCCGAAACTAGATGAGTACCTAAAACCAAACCGAAATCCAAACGGGTAGGAGAAATTGAAACCATAACTAAACCAATCTGGAATCGGTTCGGTTCGGGTACTCCCGCTAAATTAGAAAACAAAATAAAAATAAAATAATTATGAATAATATTCAAATATGAAAATCAGTTAAACCGGAAATGCCACAGATCCTTCAATTAAAAAGGTATGCTGATAAAAAAAAAAGTATGCAGATATGCATCTAGATATTTTAAATGCAAAACTAACATACATCTAAGTAGAAATTCAATGCATTGAAGTTATACACAGACTAAACTTCTACATATGAAGGATAATTTTGTAGTTACACAAATCCAGTTCGGGGAACGGTTCGGTTATCAGCTTAAACCAGAACAGAACCAAACCCATTCGGTTATCTCACATCTCATACCATACCCGCACCCACGGGGAATATTTAGGTTATGGTTCATGAAAAAAAACCGGTTACAATTCGGATATACATCGGTTCAGTCAAGATTGTCATCCATACCACCACTTTCTATTAGCCTAGATTACGTTTACTGATTTTTTAATAATTGCTCTTCATCATTTTAAAAATTGCGGGTAAATACACTGACCTCCCCTTAAGTTTCTCATAAATACACTGACCTCCTCTTTAGTTTGAAAAATTATAATCACCACCCTTATTTTTGAAACTATTGTTTCTTTTTTTTGAAAGACAAAAGAAATTTTATTAATTTTTCAAGATGTTACAAAGATTAAAAGGACAAGGAATGATGACATCATATCCGCAAGTGTTCCACTAAGAGAGTTTTTTGGCTTTTCACGGCTTTTTATACGATGTATTGTGAGAAATTGACTGACTCAGTTTTAGGAATAAGTTGGCTTTTTGGCTTTTTTGAATTGGTGGAATGGGGCCTAAGCAAAGCTAAGAACAATACCGTGCCCACACGAGACTCAAACCTGAGATTAACAATAAACTAACCTAGGGAGCAACTATTAGAACAAGCCCACACCTGATGACCTTAGCCCAAGAAGGGCCACACCAAATACAACAATTAGTCCAAACACCTAGATGGCCTAGGCCCAAAAAAGGCCAAACTAGATATACGACAACGGGAAATGTCAGGCCGGCCCATTTTTTTGGGATTTGTCCCATCCAAACCCTTTGTTGAATCTCTCTTCCACATAGCCCCTATCCCTACGCGCATGTACCACTTTTTAATGGGCTTGCAACAGCCCGTACACTTTTTCTCTCTCCTCTCTTTTCGGTTCCTTCTCTCTCTCTCCTTTTTATCTTTTTAAGATTTTTTAAAATTTAATATCATTCATAATATACATCTGTTTTTTGTAAAATTTATATTTCTAAAACCTACTCGATGAGATCTATCAAACAAGACCCATTGAAAATAAAATTATGAAACGAAAAAAATTTGGAGGGTGTGAATTCTGCATTCGAGGGGTGTGAAAAAATATATAAACCCAATTTAAAAAATAAATTAGAACCTACTCGGTGAGATCTATCAAACAAGACCCATATTAGATATGAAATTATGCGGCAAAATAAAATATTTTTGAAGGGTATGAATTCTTCTATTTGGAGGGTGTGAATTCTGCATTTGAGAGGTGTGAATTTTTCCTTTTTGGGGTGTAAATTGTGTATTTTGGAGAGAGTCGTGATGTGTGAAATTTGCATTTGAGGGGTGTGAATTGTTAAGAAGGGTTGTGAATTCTTCCATTTTGGAATGTGTGAATTCTGCATTTGAGGGTGTAACACACAAATTCGAGTCCTGCAATAAAGAACAAGAAAAGATGCACAAAATAATAATTTTATTGATTTGAATAGAATAACGGGTACAATTCTCTATTAAATGTTCTTTACAATAAAAGAACAAAATATCCTCTGATTCGATCTCCGGAGTTGAAGGTGCAACCTAACGGCTGTATAAGCTTGTTGTAGGATTGAACCGGTTGGTAGTTATTTCAAATCTTTGATTTTGAGAAGCTTGAAGGATGAAGCTTGATTGAGGGCTTGAACGGCTTTATCTCGAACAAACGATGTATTTGAGGTGCGATCTTCGCTAGCTGATGCGTAGACCGTTGTTGTAGATGAACCGGCATGAAGCTTGGGTGCTTGTTGATCTTCTACAAGAACTTGAGGGATTTGTGAGAAGCTTGAAGAACGATGCTTGAGAACAACTTTATCTCGAACAAACGATGAATTTGAGGCACGATCTTCGTTAGCTGACCAATAGACCGCCGTTGTTGTAGATGAACCGACACGTAGCTTGGGTGCTTGTTGATTCTCCACAAGAACTTGAGGGATTTGAGAGAAGCTTGAAGAACGATGCTTGATCGAGGGCTTGAACAGCTTTATCTCGAACAAATGATGAATTTGAGGCGTGATATTCACTAGCTGATGAGTAGACCGTTGTTGTTGTAGATGAACCGGCACATAGCTTGGGTGCTTGTTGATTCTCCACAAGAACTTGAAGGATTTGAGAAGTGCTTGGAGAGAAGCCTTGAGAAATGCTGAAAAGTGCTCTTGAATTTCTTTGGCTGCAGATGTCTCCCTCTGCTGAAGCTGTCTTTCTTCTTAATGAGAGCCTCTATTTATAGGCTCAAGGAGAGGGGTCACTAATTTGGAAAGTCTCATTTGATTGATTGTATTTCCAAATAAGATTAAATTAGCCTCCTCTTATGGTAGTAAATTAAGTCAATATATACACGTATATATAATATATACATGTATATATTCTTTGATTGATTTTCTTTCCGTAAGAGTAAATCGGACTCACTATGGAAATAAATAAGGATATACATATATATAAATGTATATATGATTTATATATATGTATAGTCTTTGATTGATTTTCTTTCCATAAGAGCAAATTGACATCTCTTTATGGAAATAAATCAATGTCAAGATATATGTAAATATGTATATATTTATACAAATTTATTATGTATATAAATACACATGTTTAATATATATATTCTTTTGGCCCCACGATAATTTGGTTGGGCTTGCCTTCATGGGTTGGCCCAATTTCATGGTCTGTTTGACCGATCGAGTTGGCCCATCTTCTTTTGGTCTAGCTCACCTCTTTAAATTATTGAACCCACACTTTGCCGAGCCCAATAATTATTTGCAAGCTTTTTTGACCAATTTTAATTTTAATTAATTAAGATTATCTATTCATCTTAATTAATCGGACGACGATTAAGTCGTGACGAAATTTTAGTGTCTACAGAGGGGTGCGAATTCTTTATTTTTGGGTGTGAATTGTGTATTTTAGGAAGTAAGTTGTGATGTGTGAATTCTGCATTTACAGGCTGTGAATTCTGCAATTAAGGAGTGTGAATTGTGTATTTTGGAGAGTTAGTTGTAATGTATGAATTCTTCCATTTTGGAATGTGTGAATTCTGCATTTGTACTTCATTCCATATTGTCCTCTTTAAATGCGGAGTGTTTGGCTAATGCACTTAATTCAACAAAGGCCTTTGACCCGCTTCACATACAACCTACTTCAACCTCTTCGCATGCTCCTTCCGTTTCTGAAGTGCAATCGACTACCAGACTTGCTTCCTTAGCGGGTCAGGTTCTGGTTTCAATCTTGCTTGCCTGCTCCGCTGCTAAGGGCGACTGAACTTGCCAGGACAATATGAGAATTCTATCTGCCGATACCTCTGTTCATGGATGCTGGGTTCCGGCTGAAGACAAATTTTATCTTTCTGCTCTTGTGAATTGTGTACTTTGTGTGAATTCTTCCATTTCGGAATGTGTGAATTCTGCATTTGAGGGGTGCAAATTCTTTAATTTTGGGTGTGAATTGTGTATTTTGAGAAGTAAATTGTGATGTGTGAATTCTGCATTTACGGGCTGTGGATTCTTCTATTTGGAGGGTGTGAATTCTACATTTGAGGGGTGTGAATTGTATATTTTGGAGAGTTAGTTGTAATGTGTGAATTCATTTTGGAGGGTGTGAATTATCCAGAATGGTTGAGAATTCTTAATTAATAGGTATAAAATAACTGTTTTTTACCTGTACAAATTTTCGGGGTTCATTGCTCTCTCCGCTCGAGAGTTTCTCTCTCTAGGGTTTCTTTATCTATCTTGTTTTTTCCACCATATCTCTCATTCTTTACACCATTAAAAGTTATCATCTCTACTCTCTTTCTCCATCAGATCCATCTGCGGATTTGGATTTAGTTTTCTTTTTTACTTCAGTTTTTTTTTCACGGGTCTAGATTACTTTGGTCTTTGAGTTCTGGTGTCGGGGTCTTTTTCTTGGAGCGATGGCAGAGGAGGTTGCAGAGCAGATGAGGAGGTTTACTCTTACTCTAGAAGAGAATGATGAAATTGTCATTGATGCGTCGCTGCGCGAGCAAGTGATTGTGGCGTGCTCATCGAGTTTGGTTGGGAAACTTCTCACCAAGCGATTTTTCAGCCGGGCCGCTTTGAAAGATACGATGAGGAAGGTTTGGGGCTCGCCAGAGGGTTTGCGCATTCTAGATGTGGGTGAGAATCTATTTCATTTTTGGTTCTCAAGTGAAATGGATCTTCAGAGGGTGTTAAATGGTGGACCTTGGTGCTTCGATTATATGTTGCTTTTACTCAAACGGTGGGAAGTGGGTATAAAGACGGACAACGTGGAGTTCCATGAGATTGATTTTTGGATTCAATTGTGGGGATTGCCATTCGAATGTATAACACAGGAGTTTGGGAGAGAGATTGGTCGAAGGATTGGGATTGTGATGGAGGTGAATAAGGTTGCTGAACAAGGGGAATGAGAGAGGTATATACGCGTACGGATTAGGATTCCTTTGCACCACCCGCTCCGGTGGTGTGGTAATGTTGTTTTAGGAGAAGGGGAGAAGTTCTGGGTGGACTACAAGTACGAGCGCCTTCCCGTTTTTTGCCATTATTGCGGTGTGCTTGTACATGAGGATAAGGATTGTCCAATCAAAGGAAGGGATGTTCTGGAGGGACCCATCAAGGACAATGCTTATGGACCATGGATGGCTGCTGCGTCGAATTCTCGAAGGGGCTACAAGTGGAAAGAAAGGAATTTCTCTGCTCCAAACCATTTGCAAGGGCGAGATGGTGCTTTTTCCCGTCTGACGATGGTGGAGTCCAGAGTCTCATATGGCGGTGAGGGACTGCGTAACCGGCGATCTACGATAGTGAATGGAAAGGATTTGGATACGATTGGATTGCGGGATTCACGGCTGATTGAGGTGACAGATAATTCGAGGGTGGTGATAAATGGAAGTCAATTTTGAATGGGAGATTTGGTGCCTGATTTCTCGCGGAATTTGACTAATGGAGAGACGGGTGGTAAAGCACAAGCAGTGGTTAATGAGGCTTTTGGAAGGTCCAACGGGGTTTTGGGCTGCCCATCAAAATTGGCCCAACTACAAGTGGGCAATTTTGTTGAGCAAAAGGCTAACTCTTTGGGCCAAGAGGGGAATAATAGGGCTTTGGAACTTGCTGGTCCTATTCAGATTGTTGATAATGAGCCCCACAAATTGGCTGAACCTAACCATTTAGTTGAGGTTCATGTTTTTAAGGCCTCAGAGACGTCGAAGTCTGCTATCACCAAACCTGCGAGGGTTTTGCCCAAATCTCTTAGTGCAAAGGTAAAGAAGACGGGAGCTGTGAACAAGAGGAAGGCTTTGTCATCAGAGGCAGGAAAGAAGAGAGAGGGAGATGCTGCGCTTTGGAATAAACAGGGTAAACGTCGTTTGGGTGTGGGATTTTCTGAGGGAGAGACAACATCGGATGGGATACAAGTTGTGTTGGGACATGTTTCAAACACTGGTAGGGTGGAGGCGGCCAACCCCAATGGGCCCCCAACCACTCAATGAAGGCTCTGGTGTGGAACTATCAGAGTGTGGGGAACCCTCTGACAGTTTCCCGGTTGAGGGAGTTGTGTAAACTCCATTCCCCGGATGTGGTGTTTTTGATGGAAACCAAAAATTCTGATAGATATTTGGTTTGGCTTCAGAAACACCTGGGTGTAGATGGTGGTTTTTTTGTTAGTCCTATTGGTTTAGCGGGGGGTTTGTGTATATATTGGAAGAAGGAGGTGTCGGTCCAAGTTATTAGGGGAGATTCACATTTGATTGATAGTTATGTAGTAGTGGGTCAGTATAAATGTCGGATTACTTTTGTGTATGCTCCTAATTCTTATCAGGGGCGAAGAGGTTTGTGGGGAGATCTTTTGAGCATTGCACAGGCGGAAAATCTTGATTGGTTGGTAGGGGGTGATTTCAATGCTATTTTGCACCAAGATGAAAAGCTAGGAGGGCCTCAACGTGAGGTGTGGGAGCTGGCAGACTTTCAAAGATTCTTTCAAGATAGCCAGCTTATTGATTTGGGTTATGTGGGGTATCCGTTCACATGGAATAATAAGAGGGCCGGGAGAGATAATGTCCGAGTTCGGCTTGATCGATTTTTTGGCAGTGCTAATTGGAGGATTCATCATCCATCGGCGGTAGTGAAGCATTTATATCCTGGGGGCTCTGATCACTGCCCTATCTTGCTGGATGGGGAGTTTCGTCTGGAGAAATTTAGACATCGTTTTATTTTTGACAGAAGATGGGGGGAAGGGGATGAATGTGCGAGGATTATTCGCGGAGCGTGGGATTTGCAGATTTCAGGATCCAAATGGTTTCAAATTCACAAAAAGATCAAGGCTTGTAGGGTTGGTCTTCTTCAATGGAGGAAACAAAATCAAGTTAATTTCAGGTATAATGCGGATTTTTTGCGAACTAAATTGCAACATCTCTTTGAGTGTCCAGATTTTAATCAGGGAGAGTACTCCCGTACTGAAACTCTCCTTAAGAATGCTCTTAGAGATGAGGAAATTTATTGAAGGTATAAGGCGAGGACCATGTGGTTGAAGGTTGGGGATATGAATACGGCCTTTTTTCATGCGCAAACGGTTCAGCGGAGACAACAAAATAGATTGATCGGGTTAGAAGATGAGGCAGGTGTATGGCGAGATGGTGAAATGGCTGTAAAGGATATTGCTTTGAATTACTTTCAGTCTATTTTTTCCTCTGAAGGCACCAACAATGTTGAATCTGTTCTTCATTGTGTGTGGGTCATAGAGTTTCATCGAGAATGAATAGATTATTAACCAGACCTATATCCTTCACAGAAATTAAAACTGCGGTTTTCCAAATGCACCCGGATAGAGCACCCGGACCTGATGGAATGTGAGCAGGGTTTTTGTAAAAGCACTGGTGTAGACACCCCGATTTTGAACCCGAGATACACACAAGCATTTCCGATGATGAAAAGGACCAATGATGTTTGCCTTGAGGACCGGAACAAGGCTTGAACTTGACAAACCCTTCAAACATCCACCAAAACCCACCAAAATCCTCCTTAAAACAAACCCAAGCCTACACCATCGTCTAGTGCATTCAAAACCCTCTTTATCGATATATAATACGTCCCAATCCGTTTTGAAATGAGGGAGATGCGCGCGTTTCACCAAAAAGACCCGTTTTCCCGACCTCTTGAGGGTAAAATGGTCATACACTTGGATGTACAAATCATTTAGCATTAAAACCACTTGGGTTAAAAAGTAGACTCAACCACCTTTCCAACGCTTCAAACCACGCTTAAATCGGAGTTCGGTAGCACCCGGGGGTAGCCCCGCGAAGTTTGGTCAAAATTCTACAGAACACACCCTGGGCGCCCAACCCCACTTTGGGCGCCCAACCTCACCTTAGGCGCCCAAGGTGTATACCAGTCAGTTACAGTAATCATGAGATTTTGCTGCAAGAGGAGCGTCTGTCCCCCATTGTTCCCCCCAAAACACGTTCAAAACCCATATAATCACTCCTAAACCCCTTCCCTAATAACACCCCAAGGCCAATTCAAAATCAAACCCATTTCCCTCTCATTCTCTCTTTATATATACCCCTCCCTTTGGCCTCTCTCACTCTCCTACTGCCTCTCTCACCCC